>QLNU02013993.1:9119-37761 GCA_006491805.2 Dysdera silvatica
CAGGATGTCTACAGGGTCGCGAATTGCCAAAAAGGTCATGAATGCAGGAAAAGTAATGAATTTGGGAAAAAAAAAAATAAATATCGAAAAAGCAATGAATATGAGCATAGAACCTTTAAAGTTTCAAAAATAGTGAAATTTAAAATGGTTTTGACTTTAGTTTTCTCAGCAAATATAAATCCAATTAAAAACATTTTTGATCAACAACAACAAACCATCTACTATGTATATATAACATGGCCAAAAATAATTTTAAATGTCAAATATTTTCTTTGATTTTACAAAATATTGAATATGATTTACGAATTGAATATTGCGTGGCAACAGACTACGCGTAGAATTTTAACTTAAATTTTGCTGCTAGAATGTTGGTAATGGGCTCAAATTTTTCACAGATATTTTTGTTTGTTTGGATGTTTTATGGCGCAAGAGCATCTGGGCTATACTGCGCCAAACATGGTAAAATCAAAGACCGTTGTAAAACCCAGTACTTTTTAAAAATTTAAAAACGTGCGTATGGTCAGCATGGTCATTTAAAATGTCAGAGAGTGATGAAGAGTTAAAAGTAAGAGTGCGAGCAAGTCTATGATAGGGGCATTGAGTCAAAATGTGTAAAACACTTATGGGTTCATTGCTATGAACCCTCATTCAAAATTATGAACCATATTATGAGTTCCATTTATGGGTTCAAAACTATTGAGCAAAGGTATATTAAATAAATAACTGACTGAGATAATAAGGCTAATACGATAACTTTAAACTGATTAGTTCCAATTCGCAGAGCAAAACCTTAGATTTTACTGATGCTTTATGCTCAAAAACACAATACAATAAACACAAGCAGTGATCGATAAACTTAAATAATTCTTATAGTTACATGTATATATAAATTATATAAAACATACCTTTAGGAGTCCGTCTAAATAACTGCATAAAACGAAACCGATATCGCTAAGATCTGCATGTTCTTAATTGCTTAATCTGTTGATGTGCATGGCTTCGAATTGGAAAAACGTTCATCAAGCTGTGCCTCCGAGTAAACAGGTGCATCGTTTTTAAAATCTTTATTGGGATTTTGTTTCTTTGCAAAAAATGAAAAAGGTGTTCCTTTTCTTTTGTTTTCTTCCGTCGCAAACTCTTGTGATGTTTCTTGTTATGAAAGGCCTCGAGGAAATTGAGTATGTGTTGTGGAAAAACTTTTCCAATTAATCCGCCTTCGGAAAGAAGAATTCGTAGACAACTTTTCACACGTTGACATTCTGGAGGAAAACTCTTGCGTGACTTCGCGGATTTCAACATGTGGGAACCCTCTGCATTCCTCTCCTTTCTGAGAATTCAATAAAGGGGGTCGTTTCTGTTTCTTTAAGGGAAGAAAATGGTAATTTACTCCTAAAACTTTCCAACACTTCGTCCCATCGCGGTTGAGGCCCTCTGCAACTTCACCGAAAATTGATGTGACAGACCGCATTCCGCCCCGCAAATGTCATAAAGCAATCGGTTGCAGCTGCACTGCGTATCGACAGGGGATTTTCCATCTCACACACACCCACGTTAGGATGGGAAGTCAAATTTCAGCTTCAGCATTGGAGTGGAAGAAGAAACTCGAGAAAAGAACTTTGCTTTTTCGGATGTTTTGTTTTTGTTACTTTCTTCCTGCCTGTAATAAGTCGGTGGGTTTACAACTTTTGACGCAACAAGCAGCATCTGTACATTTGGTAGGTTTCTGTGAGAGTTACAACTAACCCTCTAGACGTTTCAAGCCTAATTGCACTGTCCATTAATTTTATGATTGAAATAATTTTTGTTTATGCAATTTGTCGTGTATCCATGTTGTGAAGTAACATTTTACACATTCTTCAATTCCAATAAATGAAGATATTAGTCTTTGAAAGCGGACTGTATTTAATTAACTACTTATAAACATCAATGAGTACACTAGAAGTGGAGCCCTATAGCTCGCTCTTGTCTCCGTACAGAATTGGAGCACCATTGCTCGCTTAGTTGGAGCATCCTAGCTCGCTGGTATCCATATACCGACTGCTCAGAACGAAGACCCGTCAGCAACTGGCGCGTTCCACGCGCTTAACAATCCGTAAACAAAATAAAAAGCAACAATTTAAGAACTGTTGCCACTGAAAACTGTTACAAATAAAACTAAACAGAAAACAGTAACGTTTCGTTAGCAACAAATAAATGACATAAAAAGATGCGAGAAGTGTTGACACTAAAAACTGCTATATACGAACTATGCGGGAAGTCGCAACACAATTATTTTCGCCAATAAAACTCAGTGGGGGGGTTATAACCCCTATCAACCCTCCCTGCGTACGCCAATGATGATAAGATATTAAGTACTCGTATAATAAATTCCTCACGAAAAATCACCAAAACTCGCTCCGATGAATTTGTGGAGACCATTTGGTAATAGTGTTAACCTTGAGAAGGGTAATAATATCTTACAACCCTAAATACGAAGAAAAGGTGCGTCCTTCCTGTCCTCGATGACCTAACGTTTAAGGCGCTCCGGGCTCAACGTAGAGACCCTAGTTCGAATCTAGGTCGGGGACGTATAATAAGTTCCCCACGAAAACTCCGCCCCCCCCCACGTGACTTTGTATATTCACCATTATTTGTCAATTGTGTTAGCCCTGATAATATCTTACAAAGTAAGTTTTGTAATACATTTTAAATATTTTAAAGTAGATTCTGTAGTTTACTCTTCATGTCTTTGCAGGCCGTATGCCCCCGCCTCGTGACGGTCAGAAATTAAGACTCTCTCCATTGGATCAACTTTATCGAGAAATAGCTGTGTTGAAGAAACTCAACCACCCAAACATCGTAAAATTATTGGAAGTATGTAATCTTACTATTAGCACAAACGGTAGCATACGTAGAAAGTTCATAATGAAAGCGGGAGTGGGGTTACTGAGCTACAATTTCATATATTGATATGTGTATATGCAAAATTGCAGAGCAATAGGGGGGTTACGACCTCAATCAACCCCCCCACTGCGTACACCATTGAGGACACAGAAAAAAGGTTGACATTAAATCACTAGTCCTGTTAGCCCTAACACAGATTTCCTTCCCATGTCTATATACAAATCTTATCTTTTAGATAATGGAACTTCCACATCGAACTTCGGAATCGGAAGGAGTAAAAGCACTTCAAAATATGGAAAATTCGAACAATCGGGACACATTCATCACATTACGTTTTATTCATAATTTGTTACTACTTTGATTTATGGAAAATTCCAACTCATTGAACTTTTCACCATATCGAAGTTTCACACTGGCGTACGCGGAAAGTTCATAAGGTGGGGGTTACAGAGCTACAGTTCCATGTAATCATATGTATATATACAAAATTTCATCGCCATGGGGGAGTTACAATCCCATCAACACCCCCTTGCGTACGCCAGTGAAGTTCGACTCTGTGTTTAGCACTTCGTGATTGGCAATGCATTTATCGCCGACAAATTAAGCTTTAAGAGATCAATGATGTCAGCTGTAAGCCTTTAAATATTGTATGTATCATTATGCTATTTCTACTGGCGTACGCAGAAAGTTCACAAGGGAGGGGTTACAGAGCTACAATTCCATATATTCATATGTGTGTGTATATATACAAAATTTTATTGCAGGGGGTTGCAATCCATGAACGCCCCCTGGGTTGGCCCCTAATTAAGTTTAATTGTAGAAAACTACTTTTATCCGTGAGTGACTTCTTTATTGAACTTTTTATTTAATCATACTTTCAGTTATTTATTCATGCCGGGGACGCCAACTTAAGGGCCCAGGTTCCTTCGGCCCCCTAAAAATATTTGGGAACCCGGACCCTTCCTAAAATTGATGGACAATAAATAAATGCATAATATAATTGAAGGTCAAAGTCATAACGTATAAAGTACAGTGAAATCTGTCTAAAACGCTATTTATTGAGGTCCTGGAGAAAACCCTGCACTACTAATGTTTCTCAAACCGTGCTTTATACTACTAATGTTTCTCAAACTGGACCGTATACTACTAATGTTTCTCAAACTTGTCTATAGCGATAATTTGTTTTGCGTGAATCTGTATATAACGATAACTTTACGCTTTTCAAACTTTGGCTATATATTGTGTAGGGGAGAGTTGTACACAGTGGGACAAAGAAAAAAACTTTCTCTAAATTATGCCGTTGTTTTTGATTTTAACTTATTTTTTTTAATGTTATATTGCTAATCAAACCTCTTGCTACTAACGAAATACATCACCTGATTTGTAATTAAAAAAATCTATGAGAAATAACTTTTTATAAAGCTTGCAAGTATTCCATTGTGTACTACGACTGGTCCCCAGTGGGGAAATATGAAGTCCACAATGGGACAGTCAGTAAAGTGTATTTTTAATGTTTCATGAATAAAAACACATCTTTTTGAATTCTGATTCATTTATTAGTGAAATGTTTATTAGTTTCTAACGCACTAAAGAACTGCGAACAATTTTAAACTACATTTAGCTAATTTGACCACTTAACATGTGAAACCCTTTACGGTAATTGGGTTGAGGCCAAAAAAATTTTTGATTTGTGACTTCCTGATAAAAGCCTCATCCCAGGGCTGGGCTTGCGGTGTTAGCGGCCCTGAAAAACGCTTTGACAAAACAAAAGTGATTTCCTGCTACTTGCAATACATTTATAGCGGCCCTAAAATTTAGAAGTCCTGGACGGCCGCCCAGCTCGGACTCCCCCCCCCTGCCGACTCTGCCTCATCCTTCACAGTTGGGAAGACGAATTGCTTCCTGCCTTTTTTTTAAGAAGTTCACGACGACTTCATCCCCCTTTATTTTTACCACTTGTACTGCGTAGTACAATTTAATTTTCTACCTTCATACTCTACTAAAACTCAGAATTGGACTGCTGGATTGGGAGATTCTTCAAAAAAGTCTTCTTCATTGACATCTGATTCTGTATCTGAGTCTACATACTCGTATATCTTATCATCATCATTATATGTTTCTTCGACTTCTTCTTCGGAAGATTCAGAGTCCAAAAAGAGGGGGGGTTTTTCTGGAGGTTTTTCTTTTGATTTTTGATCCCTTTCTCTTTGCGTTTTCTTTTCATATTTTCTTTTTCAGGTGTGCTGGTGATGATAGCTATGTTATAAACCAATAGCCCAGATACGTGTGGTAGACAGTGGGACGTCCAACTGTGTACTTCTTGTTTATGTCCCACTGTGTACTTTCAACGTGGCCACCGTGTTTTACTACAACCACACCAATTGTTTATCGAAGGCACTAAAATTCAACGCTAAACAATGAATATACACCATAAAAACATAACATAGCATTCAAGTAAACTCACCTCTTGAATATTTTGTCTCAGAAATATGAAAAAAGTAACTTTTACAGTAGAAAAACCATAAAATTTCTCTGACACAGACAAGTTTATTATGATTCTATACCATTCTCGTTTCAGACATCCGTCATGGGTAGCGGCATTGTCCAAAAGTGATTCTGATTGGCTAATGTAATTAATGCGAGAAATGTGATTGATGTCCCACTGTCTACAGTGTCCTATTGTGTACTACTCTCCCCTACAGATGTTTTTAAAACAATGCAGTCTTGGAAAATCCATTAATCCAGAAGGACACTATCTATACAAATTTGGATGATCCTAGAATAGAAAGAATAGATTTTTTAGCTTGGGATCCAAATAGGATTTCCTCCCGTTGAAATTATTCATAAAAATTCTTCATTTTTGACCTTGAATTAAAGGCGCGATTCTAATGGCGCGAACATAATGGCTCGATTCTTATCACCCTGTTGATCACCTACATTCCCAATCTGTAATAATATTTAATAATTTGTTTAACACGATGTCATTAAAAATAACTTTTCATTCAAATTAAATAACTTCCATATTATAAAGTATATTTGGTTCAACTTCGTATATAACAATACCTTTTCTCGGTCATCAGAATATAGATTTCATTGTATATTAATTGTATATGTTCTCCTGTCTATTACTGACTAGAGGGTTTTACCACCCAGTCCTCCCACCATTAGTTTCTTCTGGTTGGCGCCTCTGATTTATATATACATCCTACCATCCGCACAATTATTGCTACAACATTATATGAGATACTCACATAAATTATATATGTTATGAAAATAGTAATATTTATATACAAAAGGTTAAACATTTCTAAAATAGCAAAAGATCATCCAAGCTTTCAGACACGTCAGTAGCAACCTTTCGTTAAGGGTAATGGGACTGCTGCTGACGCATCCGAAAAGTTTTGATAATCTTTTTCATTTACCATTTCATCAGTGTTTAACTTTTCGTATGTAAATTTCTTCCCTGTTACTTCGTAACGTATTTCTAATATAAAAAAAAGTAATAAATTACTAAAATCACAATATTTCGTAGGTTCTAAATGATACTGAAGGGGACAGCTTGTATATGGGTAAGTATCTTTAACATTCACTGCTATTAACCATACGGTCTCAATTCTCGTTTCGAAAATCAACACCAGATGATAGCGCATGTGCGGCCATCTGGTGGCAACTTCCACAATTACATGGAAAGGACCGTTATTGGGTTTAGAAACCCAGCAAGTGAGTGTCAGTGACCTCAAAAACTGATTCAGTGGCGTAGACGAGGGGGAGGATCAGGTGGCTCAATCTCCCCCCATTATACAACAAGGCACATTGTTTTGTTTAACGCCATATGACGGGTCATAAAGCTATTTGCACACCTCCTCCCATAATTTTTAAATTGCCACACCCCTAAACTAATTAATAGTCTTGTAAGAATAATGAGGAATATATCGCCATGAGAAACTGCATAGTTACATGTGCAGTTGTACACATTAACGTTTCAAAACTCTATAAAGCAGGCTCCAGAGCCCCTATATTGGATTGTTTGTTTGTTTGTTTGTTTGGCTTTTTTATGGCGCAAGAGCATCTGGGCTATACTGCGCCAAATATATTGGATTGCAAAGCACATGATCTTCTTCAAAATTATTTGAACCACTGTAATTTTGAATTGCTGATATGGGATATTTTGTTCCATGTTCCTTCCTCTCCCGTCTTTCTACTATAGTTCATACAGATTTCATACTAATGGTTGTATTCCATCTAAAATCTGTGAAACACACACACAATTGAAAATTCCTTTGAAATAATATTCTGGTTTTCTTTTTAATGCCGCTATTTATATTTCTAAGTTATGCTTAAACTTCGCCAGCTTAATTGTGATGCAATATTATAGTGCGGCGGTTCTCAACGTGGGGGGGTACCTGTGTGGCTGGATCCAGTAAGGGGTCCCAGGAGTGTCTCCCTAAGAAAAACAAATTTACATTTATCATTATTTATCTAGCCTCGACAAGAAATGTCACGAAATAGGACTATATCAATTTTCCTCGAAAATACTCCCTAGACGCGTGTCCCCAGGGGTACGCAATAGGAATTTCATGGGTATGTGAGAAGAAATTAAGTAATGATGCTGTTTCTATTTTTGGAAATAAGTAAACATCGCTTATAGTGGCGTAAGGAGGGTGAGGATAAAGGGGCTTAAGGCCCCCTTATTAGATATCGAAACACATTTTCTTAAGGCCGCATATAATCCTCCAGGGGCATGCGCTAAGAATTTCAGGGGTATGTGAAAAGAAATCGAGTAATGGCGCTGTTTCTTTTTTTGGAAATAAGTGAATTCTTACAGTGGCGTCAGAAAGGTGGGGGATAAGGGGGCTTAAGCCCCCCTATTTGATATCGACATTTCCTCTAAGGTCGCATTACATAATCCCCTTTAAAGCCATTTGAACCCACCCACCCCTATAACCACTTGAGCCCTCCCAAGAGTTTTGACTTGCTACGCCACTGACTGCGTAGGAAGCGAAATGAAGGTCCAAGTTCGAACCTGATTTCGAAAATTTATGGAACTCAAAATGTTTGAAAATCGCTCTGATCATTTATCGTACATTTTATAAAAAGAAATTTCAATTTAAAGAAATAATGGTTTCATTAATTATTAATAAATTAACTGCTTTAATTATTCCTAGGAACAACTCTAACTAATAAACTCAATTGAAATATGCATATAAATAAAATAAGTAAAAAAATTGAGTAAAGGAGTTGGAATATAATGGCGATTTCGAGATAGTTTATCAAAAAGAACAAAAATTGGATTACATGACTCACTGATACATACTCATATGATTTAATGCAACAGCAGCATATGGGGTAATTTAGGAACATTAGATATGCACCTACTGAATAACATACAAAAAAAAAACCGCAATAAAGTTAATAAATAAAAATAACCAGCTACGTTGGAAAACATTTGCAGCAAAAAATTCAAATCTTACTAATAAATAAAATCCCTGGCTACTGTGTATTAAATAAGACTTTCGAGAGCATAAAGAAAAATAAACATACTGGAATAATAACAACACAGAAGAGAGAAATCTCTATTACAGAAAGAAATAATAATTAAAATCTTAAAGGTAAATTTCACACACCCCCAAACAAAGTTTCACTAACATTTTTGAGGGCCGCTAAAATCTGTTTCATCCGGGACCGCTAACTCCATAAACAGGGTCCTGGGAACACTCGTTTAATGAGTCGGTCTTTAAACAATTCGACACACAGTTAGTTCGTAAACACTCTTTTTAAATGATTCACAAACAACCCATTGAAAGCCGAATGATCCCAGCAGAGACTTGAATTTCCGAGTAAGGAATTCGCTGGCAAACAGTTGGTTAATTCTTTAACTAATAAGATCGGCAACAGAGGGGAAAAAAGGGATTATTTTTGTCCATCCACAACATAAAATTGCCCTAAAAAGGGAAAAAAAATGCCTCAGAACCATCTTGTTAAACAAGGGCATCCAACAGACACATTTAAAGTGAAAAATCCGTATTTTTTCCCCTTGTAATTGCTTTTCCAGGAAGAAAGCGGATTCCGCCTCTTAAATTTTCTGAAATTACCCATTATTAGCTACATAATTATTAATTTTAATCATTCAACGATTGCCATGATCAAATTTCTCCCCATCTTCATTCCTGTTATCGTGTGTTTTCAAAGATATTGACGCGTCAGATTTTCAAGTTCCGACCTCACACTGTTTAAAAGGGAGAATTCGCTTTATAATATCAACATGTGTTACGTGAATACCTCAGTATATTTCTGTGATATGGCTACTGAACTGAAATATGCTTCCACAACGAGTAAATTAGTTTACATAAAATACCAAAATATTTTATGCCTTGAAATCAAAATAGATACCCGAAGTTTATCTATATTTTAAAAAGCTGTGAACTAGTATTCACACACAAAAGACATTACATGAGTAGTAATGTTATTGGAAATTATATAATATTACACCTTTAATCACCGTTATAGATTACAATACGCCGAACATCAATGCACCACTGGTGAACTGTGAAAGACTGGCCGGGCCAGTTACACTGTATAAACGCGTGTATATGTCCTATATAATAATATTCAGTGATTATGACCACCACCCTCAGGCTGGATTGTTAAACTCGATTATGCGTGAATGTGTCGTGAGTTGGAAGTCGCGTTCAGCCGGCAGTCCCATCTCAGCTGCCTCATGGCTAGGTGGTCTTGAGGTGGAGCTATTAAGCATATAAACATATAATAATTTTACTCATTTTATAGATATATTTAAGTCTATGACTATTTTGCAACACACGGTCTATATTAAGAAATTTTACTTTATATTTTGTAACACAGTAAAAGAGAAATAATTTTTTCCCCGTTTGCCTTTTTTTTCAGTTTTTGAACTTGTGCAACATGGGTAAGTATACATATGTATAAAATTACATTTCAAACATTTAAAATAAAGCATTTAAAATACAGCAATTAAATGAAGGCATTTAAAATACAGCAATTAAATGAAAGCATTTAAAGTAAAGCAATTAAATGAACGCATTTAAAATACGGCAATTAAATGAAGGCATTTAAAATACAGCAATTAAATGAAAGCATTTAAAATACAGCAATTAAATTAATGCATTTAAAATACAGCAATTAAATGAAGGCATTTAAAATACAGCAATTAAATGAAGGCATTTAAAATACAGCAATTAAATGAAGGCATTTAAAATACAGCAATTAAATGAAAACATTTAAAGTTCTCTAAAGTATTACATTTTAAATATATTTTATACTCTAACCGTGAGAATGTGCCTGTCAGCTAAAGTTAAAAACCAACTTTATCTAAGTGGAAAAATATGACTCAGCGAACGAACGTACCGGGGGTGGGAGGTGGAGGGGAGCTATAAAATATTCAACATTCCAAGTTTCCGTTTTTGAAATTCGGAGGAGCAAAGTGATACGCAAATTTACGTTTTCAGAAAAAAGACCGTTTCTCAAAAGTCTTCGTAGAATGCTGAAAAGGGATTTGTAAAAGAAACCTTTTTTCGTAAATACGCAAGTAGGGGAAAATAAAAAATACGCACAGCTTTTTTCATGCATAAATAAGTAAACCAGCCAGCTTTATACGTGAACTTTTACTACATTAAAACGCAAATAATACGCGCTTTCAATACTAATAATAAACTCGTATTCAATACTAATAATAAACTCGTATTCAGTACTAATAATAAACTTATATTCAGTACTAATAATAAATTCGTATTCAGTACTAATAATAAACTCGTATTCAGTACTAATAATAAACTCGTATTCAATACTAATGATAAACTCGTATTCAATACTAATGATAAACTCGTATTCAATACTAATGATAAACTCGTATTCAATACTAATAATAAACTTATATTCAATACTAATAATAAACTCGTATTCAATACTAATGATAAACTCGTATTCAATACTAATAATAAACTTATATTCAATACTAATGATAAACTCGTATTCAGTACTAATGATAAACTCGTATTCAATACTACTAATAAAATACTAATAAAAACTAATAACAGAAGCATTATTGCCATGGTCTTTGCTGTCATTAGCCCAACTAGGCAACCGCGAGGCCAAGGCCGGTTTAATGCCAATTTAACCCAAGTGCCTGAATCAGACTCTGCGTTTTCTAGAAAGGTATTTATTCATTC
Source organism: Dysdera silvatica (assembly GCA_006491805.2). Taxonomy (NCBI): domain Eukaryota; kingdom Metazoa; phylum Arthropoda; class Arachnida; order Araneae; family Dysderidae; genus Dysdera; species Dysdera silvatica. Next base: position 20,207 of record QLNU02013993.1, read on the forward strand.
ATTTACTTACTTATTCTTAATTCTAAATTAAGGCTCTTTTATATACATACGCGCCCAGAATTTCTAAATACGACTTAGTCCGATGCAATACCTGTCTTGCAACAAAATAAATCACCAAATAGATAAATTTTGACTACTATAAAAGTAAAGTAAAATCATATTCCTTGCTTCGTGGTCAATTTTCTGGTACCTAAAGAAAGGTTTTGAACAGTATTAATACTTTATATTTTAGTTCCAGCACACTCTCAGTTTCACAAACACGTACGAAACTCAATTTCTCATGGCAAAACTACTTTTTTTAAGGGGAAAAAAGGCGGCGTTCGCTAGTCCTGTACTGAACTCAAGATACTACCGACTGACAAAAAGCATCTTACATCGTTTATGACCATCAAACTGCCTGCTATTATAAAAGGGTTTTCCCCTTGCTTGAATGTATCGCTTTATATATATATATATATGCTTTCTATTTATGAGGCAAATTAATATTTGCTGCACGGATAGCATCATCATCGCCATTTCAGCGTTTTTACTTTAACATTAAATATTTTATTTAACAATTACTATATATATATATATATACAGTGAAAATCGGTTATAACGATCTTCAAGGGACCGTGCAAATTCTGTATAATAACGACTGTTATACGACGAACTGTCTGTTTATAACGACTATTGGTTATAAACCGATAGTCGTTATAAACGATATCTTTTTAAAATCAACTTGATTGGCGCGAATGCCCATTGTTGTTCTTGCCCCAGAAAAATTCAATCAACCAACCAACTTTTTAAAATCATGGTAGCCTATAGCAATGCCCTCTAGAGTTTTATATATTATTTTGATAGTAAAAAGTATTAAACTGTTTGGTTTCGAAATTAAATAAAAATATATTAATTATAATGAATTTAATTTCAGTTTATATTACGTTATAGCCAAACTAAGTACATAGTACTTTCTTAGTTTTTTAAATTGAAAAGATTGTAGAAAATACTACTAAAGTATATAATGTCGAAAACAAATCTAATGAATTATATTTATTATATTATACTAATGACTTAAGAACAGTGCCGGTTTAAGAGATTTATGGACCCTGAGAAAATTGAATGATCCCCTTTAGAATATAACCCTTCTGTATTCAATTAATAAATCACGTGGCTTTTTTTAACGGTTTGTTATCTTCAATATTCAGGTTTAGCAGTAATAAAAATTTCTCGGACATTTGTAAATAATAGAGATTAGAATAACGCTTAAATTTTGATAACGAACTTTAAATTTTAATAACTAAAAGTAAAAAAAAGCTGAAATGGCGATGGGCTGGGCATATTGCAAGAAGAACTGATCAACGATGGACAACAGAAATTCTGAACTGGATTCCAAGAGACCACCGAAGACCTAGAAAACGTCCTCAAACTAGATGGGTGGATGAAATAAGAAAACAGGTTGGGGTGACGTGGAAGCGAATTGCTCAGGATAGACTTGTGTGCATAAATATCTATATATAAACACGACACCAAGGAAGTAATAAACATTAAAATAAAAAAGTAATAAATTAAACTAAATTCGAAAGTAAAAAATTTTAAAATAAAGAACTAATAAACACTAAAGTAAGAAAGTACAACGCGTAAGAAGTAAACGAATTAAAGTAAAGAATTAATAAAAATTGAAGTAAAAAAATAACAAAAATTAAAATAAAGAAATAGTAAAAATTAAAGTAAAGAAATAATAAAAATTCAAATGAATACTAAACTTTAAAATACAAGGTATTTTCTTTTTTTAAAGGCCTGTGATACAAGTACCCTCAACTGCTCCGTTATCCGAGGTAAAGGCTTGGCAGTATTTCCGTGATATCGTAATGGGTATTGAATATCGTAAGTAACCTAAATTATTTTTATAACAATTTTATATCAAATTTGTTAAAAGTTCCAATGTGCATTTTTCTTTTATAACATCTTCCTTAAAATGAAATTTATTTCATTGCAGTTCATTACCAAAAAATAATCCACCGAGATATTAAACCGTCCAACCTCTTATTAAGTGATGACGGAAAGATACAGGTGAGTCCTGGTTCATCAAAGCGTAATGACACTTTTCTACGACGGTCACCTGTGAGAGCGACCACGAATAAGGGAATTATATACTACTAATTACAGTCTTAACCAGGGGAGTAGGAATTCAAAAATCATGGGGTCCTGAAATACCTTTATGACAAATAATATGATGGGACTTCAAATACAAGTAAAACAGTATGTCTTGCTGTCTATTGGGGGTCTTGAGGGCCCCCTTTCCTACGATATCGGTCTTAACTCTTAAAACGAATTTCTGACGCTACATATTCTACTCAAGAAAACGCATAAAACATTGAAATAATGTTGAAATACATAAAACATAGGCATGTATGTGGAATTAAAATCTGGTATTTATTAAATTTAGGAAAAAAAACCATTACAATGACGTCATTCTATTAATTGACCATTCAGAGGACTTCATTCGCTTGGCGGGAAATTTGGCGCCTGGAATTTTGGCAACCGCGTTTTTCTGCATTCCAAATTAGGCGATAAATAACCTAAAAATATATAGGGTTACCTCCTTTTTCGCCAATTTGGGAATGAATACTCGTTGCACAGGCGTGAATAGGTCGCCGTAGACCTAACAGTGTACCAAGTTAGCTTCGCCGCGAGTACAGTACATAATCTTTTCTTTTATTTATGTAGCGTCTTCTAAATTATTGTCATAGTTCTTTCGTTGCCTATCATTTTCAAATCGGAAATAACAAAACAATAGTATATAAAAAATGTCACTCCGAAAGTTAAATAAGGTGCAGAATTAACCCCTGCAGAATCCCGAGCAACTTCAACATGTGCGCCTTTCGTTCCACATGAAATTTTCAGGCGATGGTTAATTGTCCTCCAAGAGTTCTTCATTAAAATACAATGAGATCGTTTGTATCGTAGCAAGAAGTCCGATCTCCAGTTCTTCAAGGGAGATCACAGGGATCTTCTAAACAATGTCCTTCGCATGTCCCTACAGAACTAAATCAAGCGGCGTAATACTCCATTGGGTCAGCACAGAGGCTATCGAAGCTATTCACTAGGCCCAACCCATTGTCCAGAAAATTGCGTATCGAAAAATCCGTGTGCAGTATTGTCATATAAAAAATGTTTAGTTACACTTCTGTATCCTATGAGTAGTTTTATTTGTTGTTCCCGGTTGACAATAAGTTCAAATCGCCCTATATTTGTCAAAAGGAAACACCCTAATTAGAGGAGTGGTGTGAATGATAAATGATGAAAATACAGTTCACACTATACATTATTATATACCATGTATTATTATATCTTATACCCTCAGTTATAGAAAATATCGACTGTTCCTAGCGGGAGTGGTTTAGCAGTTTCACTGCACTTTGGTTTTGCATGTGGATATATCTTGATATTTGTTTCAGATATCTGATTTCGGTGTTTGTAACCAATTCGAAGGAGTCGATGCCTTTCTCTCGGACACAGCTGGAACCCCAGCATTTGTTCCACCAGAAGCCTTAAAAGGTAACGTCATTTCGTAGCTAAACCGTATGATGACGTAGTGGGGAAAATACGGTTTTGCAACTAACTGGCAATGAAAGCTTGTCCTTTTTGTTCTGGTTTGTTTAATTCCCTAGGAGAAAGGGGCTCAGCTTCGTCGGAAAATGCTATGTCTTGCTACAAGAGGATCTTAACTGCCCTCGTGCTTTAAAACGCAAATATTTTAAGCAGTAATAATATATAGTAGCAGCTAAAATTTGATTCCTAAGTTTTTAAATAACCCCGTATAACTACGTATATTTTTTTATTATGGACTATCAATAGGCTGTGGGCGGAATCAATACGTTATAAAATACCCTCTCCCTCTCTTTAAAAAAAAAAAAGCGTTTATATACAGCCCGACCTCCACATTAGGCCTGTAAACCAGCAAGGGCGTGACCCCAGTTGCCCCATAGAGCTATTTATATATACAGAACGATCCCAGGATGCCCTGCGCCCTCATATGCCCTTTGCCTTGCCCCAGTTACTCCTACATTTGTTGGCTACAGGCCTGCTCTACATAGGTGTGGCTGTATACGAATATAACCTTGTTACGGGAAGGGTAAACAAGCAACGTGGATCCCTTTCTAATAATCCAGATACTGGTATATTAAAGTGGTTGAAATTCTGAATTTGTTGTCTATTTCAGCTATCATCCTTTATTACCTTTAGAGAACTTCAATCAACGACCCCTTGTTTATGTGTTTTAATCTAAGTTACACAAATACTGTGTCGGCTTATCCTTTTCCAGGTTAAGCTTGTATTAATAAGAGTCCAGTATAAGCTCGTATAAGAGTCCAGTGTTTTCGTAATTATTGAATATTCATCCATCATAATATAGTTCATAATTGCTTATCACTTTTTCAGGAGAAAAGACGCGGTACAGCGGAAAAGTATGTATTTTATTTACACCTCATTAACCTATATACCTTCCTATAAATTGGGAAGCCAAAGACTTAGATGTCCTATGAAACTATAATTTACATATATAAATATATTTTTTTATTTTTGACAGGCGTTGGACGTATGGCAAATGGGCGTCAGTCTTTATTCGTTTGTTTTCGGTCATGTTCCTTTCGAAGAGCCTAATATCTTGGCACTTTACACCAAGATACGGTCTCAGCCTTTGACTTTTCCTCCCACGTAAGTCAATCTTTTTAATTGAGATTGGGATAGGTAATCTCAATTGCGAAGCTGTAATCACAGAAGTGGTTTGAATAGAGAACCTGCGAGGTGGTGGTGAATTCCTACATAGGTCAATGCGTGATATTATAGCTTTCCGGTGGTATTGATCGACTCGACTGTAGTAGTAGTGCTTGCACCCGTAAACAGTGATGTAGGAAAGGGAGGCCTCAAGCCCTTTCCCACTTAATTTATCAAGACATATTTTTTTGTTTAACGCCAACTTACCTGTATACATTCTTTTTTAATGTTACTTGTGTCCCCATCGTTTTTTAATTGCTTCACTCCCTTGCCAGTGAATAGTTGAAAGCGACTCCACAGAATTCACGAATAATAAACACAACATTTGATGCAAAAAAAAAAAAAAAATGTTTAGACATTAAAATGACAGGTTGAAGGGCTGAATCCAAAACAGAACAGCCGCTCCTTCCATCCCCGTTGAGAGATTCAAGAAGGAGGGAAATGTTCACATTGATAGAGTTTTTATAGATTCCTCCTCTATAACAGGGTGATTCAACCCAGGGGCGGACTTGGTCCTCTCAAAAGGCGCAAACGGATTTTCGGAGGGCGTGAGTACTTGCCCATTCAGAGGCGCAAGTCCTATCGCCCATGAGGAAGCACCGGTCCGTGGGGTAGATGGCCGCAGAGCCATAGAGAGAGAGAGAGTTCGGTCACAGGAAGTGCATGGCGCCATTTTCGCTCAATCCCGCTCCTCGTTCAGAACAACGTTTCACTGTTGCATGTGCTATAATCGGCGTATTTTTTAGTCTCAAAACTGAATGAAGAGTAATATTACATTTTTCGAGCAAATATTGTATTTGAACTTTAAAATAAGACATAAAAGAACTTTAAAATAAGACATAAAAGAACTTTAAATTAGCGCGTAAAAGCTTTTATATAGGGTTGCGAAATTCTTTTTTTCTCCACACGGGCATTTAAAAACATGTAAATACTCGCTCAGTATTTTTCAAATTGCTTTTAGATGTGATAATTCTGAGGTTTCTTAAAAAGAACTTACCTTTAGGTGGATAACTGTCAATTTCCTCAAAAGCTTGCAGTTAAAAGGAAGTACAATTGTAACTTTTGTTTTAAATTGTTTAACTGTTTATTATTGTTTTATAACTATTTTTAACTACTGAACTACTAATTTATTTATAGTTTACTTCACTTTAAATTTACTTATTATATTTATTATATTTTTACTTTTTTAAAACGTATCTACTTTATTTAATTACTTATTATTTACTTTATTTTCTTTAATTACTTATTAGTTACTTTATTTTATTTAATTACTCAATGGGTAATGAGATCAATGGCAAATGAGAAAATATGGTAGGAACGGCATTTGGCTTTAATTTTCCAGGAATTTTCTTTTCAAATTGATCAAGTTCAAAGTGTGCCTGACCGAACAATATTTACAAATTAATAACTAAGAAAAAGGTATTTGATTTGTACTTAAATTGTTAAATGCATGGATAACTTTTTCCACCAAGCATAAAACATTGATGATCCAGGCAATTTCAAATTGTAGTTATTTTAAACATATATTAATGTGCCTGAACAACATTAATATTTAAATATTTAAAAATTAATAACATGTAAAATATTTTAAATTTGTACTTAAATTATTCAATGCATGGATAAATATTTTTTTATTACAGATAAAATAAATTGACGATGCATGCAATCTGAAGTTTGCAGTTATTTTATGAGAAAACATTAATATTTAAAAATTAATAACTGATATAAAAGCTTTTAAATTTGTACTTAAAATTGTAAATGCATGGATAAACATTTTTTTTATTATTGATAAAATACGGATAATCCACGCAATTTCAAGCTGCCATTATTTTAAAAACATAAATGTGAAACTAAAAAGTTATTTAAAACATTAATGATAGGCATTGACACTTTTATTTTACATGGTTAAATTACGGGTCAAACTTATTCCCGATATTATGTCATATCGTAATACTCTCAGATGTGAACAACAAATTATAAAGCGTGGCATATTTCTTACTACCCAAAAACAATTTAAAAAAAAAAATATTTACTTCACACAAACAGGCACTTTTCACAAAGTCAAAATCTTTTTGTTTTATTTTGGTTAACCAAATTTTCCGCCGTTCTTGATCATTTTTTCCATTTGGAATGTGAAATAATTTTACTCCTTGACCACTTCGATTCTTACAATTTACAGTGCAACAAATAACCATTTTTCACAATGAATAGCCTCCGATTATATTGAATATAAAAACACTCATTATCTTTACCAGCCAAGAGTATGCTAACATAGTGCTGAGAGTGCGCGATGATTGAGCCATAATGGCGGCTGTCTGTCACGTGCCTACCAGTTAACCAATCAAGCAGCGTGAGCTCGACAACACTACATGACCGAACTCTCTTTATATATGGCTCTGGGCGGCCCAGTCCGCCCCTGATTCAATCCTGTGGGCGAAACCCTTTCGGTGGCTGCCTTCGGGCAACATTCAAGGAAAAAAAAAGCAACGGTCCTTTCTATATATCTATAAATTTGCTCATGGAAAAAAAAACCGATATCAACAATTAGAAAAAAGATACTAAAATTTTTAAATATCTAGAGCACTGATATCAAAAATTATAGCTGTTAACACAAAAGCACATACAACTGCATATCTATTAAATTTGTTTAATGTCATAATTTAATAAATTAAACATGAATTTTCAACATTGTATAACATATGAATTTCACAGTGTTAAACATTGTAATTAATATATTTGTTAGAGATTATAATATATAATTTAATGATAATTTAAGAATTGGTATCTTGTAAAATAAAGATATTTTCAGTACAAGTACATATGTTTTTAGGATATTAATAAGTGACAGTTTGAAGGATTTACTTCTCAAGATGTTAGAGAAAAATCCCGACAGTCGACTGAATTTACAAGACATAAAGGTTGGTTTCGATTAAAATAATATTTATTTTAAAATAATTCCGTAATTTCCTACTTTTATTTAAATCCTGATAAAGGACAACTGATAACGCGTCCAAAGAAAGATTGGTTTATTTTCTATTCTACCAGTGTTTAATCCTTTCGTATGTAAATTTTTCCCTGGAACTTTGTATTTTTATTCGACTAACATATACGACTTGTAAAATTATTTTCAGAAAGAGAGAGAGAGTTTTTTAAGGTAATTAATTTTAAAATTGATGAAGGAAGATTAGAACAACCGGCCCAGCAGTGCAAAAAGAACGCTTACTCAGAGATCTCATAAAGATCGCACTGCTCACTGTAGTCCGGGGTTTGGTTCCCTAGGCCTTAAGAGGTTCGGATTCCTCGGAAAACAGTAGGTCCCGGCGCAGCATGACCACTGTAGTCTTTGAGCCGTAAAACAAACAAACAATAGAACAACCGTACAGCAAAGTCTGTTTCATAAAAATTTTCGATAGATATAGAAACTTCGAAATGCAGCAACAGTTTTCCCATGTAATGAGGACGAGAGAACTTCAAACACTGAGTTCACCAAATTTCTATACATAAATAATTTCGATACACAGAAGTTCAATATACAGATGTTCTCAGGGGCGGACTGGGCCGGTTCGCCCTCATGGGCTAAAAGACTCGCGCCCTGTGTGTACCCTTTGAGAAGACCCAGTCCACCCCTGGACAGTGACGGATTGGTAAGCCGTGTTGACTTATCCAGCACCCAACGCTTTCCAACTGTTCTTCGACGTCCGCAGTCCGGACTTTATTTTTCTAGGCTACAGGAATTCGGATTTTTCGGAAAACACTAGACCTTGACGCAACATGATCTTAGCTATCCTTGCGCCATAAAAGCAAACAAAACTATTTTTTAGTGCGTTTCTTATGGTGATCACATGCCACTTACAATAAGTAATAAGTATTTAATTCGAAAGGGCCCCTGTAGTGGTAAGGCGTTCGCCTAATGCGCCGTTATCCCGGGTTCTGCTCACAACGGTGCCAGAAAGGAAAGAACGCTTACCGACTGACTGCTCATTGTATTACGGGGGTTGGTTCCCTAGACCATGAGAGGTTCGCATTCTGCGGAAAACTGTGGGCCACGGCGCAACATGACCCTTGCTGTCCTTGCGTCGTAAAACTCACAAATAATTTGCAAGGGGTTTACGCTCGTCTGTCCCAGCTTTTAGAATTACGAAAAACTAACATACGCATATGACATCTTCTATAGCAGACGATATTTATATTTCTCACATTATATAACCATGATAAATCAGTCGCCAAAAAAAAAAAGTTTTTGTGCGTCCGGTTGGATGCGATCCCACGACCTTTTCATTGCCAGTGAAATGAGCTATCCATTGAGCTATGGATAGCTAACAAGCTCCTTTCCTATGAGCGAATAAAAAGCTTTACGACAGACCAGTTAGCGAATTGTGATGCGATGTCTGGACCGCTTTTTAAATCACCCGCAACAGAGTCAAACGTGTCGGACCATCGGCCTTGTTCTAGAGCACGTAGAATTCTAGGCCGACGCATCATCCGCCATTTTGTTGTACAATTCCATTTATCTTGGCGATAAAGGTTTTCCTCGTTGGCACAAACATGGCCATTTTGGCATAAAAATAATCAACAATCCACGGTTATACGATGAATGTAAAAATTGGCGCAACACTTTTGAAATATTGCCAATAAATACAATTTGTAACCACGTTCACATGGTGCAGTGGCAAAAAAATGGCGAATATACACCAGCTCCCTTTTTTGGTAACCTTAGGCCTTGCAGATGGCAATTATTTTCATTTAATATCAATATATATAGCTAAGACGTCCGCTACGTTTGATTCTGTTGCGGGTGGTTTAAAAAGCAATCCAGGCACCGCACCCTAACTTGTGCGTCGTGAAGCCAGTGCCGGATTTATAAATGGGCACATAGGGCACTTGCCCATGACGCAAAATTTCTACAGGCGCAAAAGACTGCAGATTTTTTTTTTTTATTTAATTGCAAATTATTTACCGTAGAATTCTGTCGATCAGCTCTCCCCGAGAAGGCGCCCTCCACCATTATTTTCTAAATCTGAAATTCTGAAAAACTGCGGGAAAAAAAAAACCCTGTCCCACCCTCAAGGCCGGGAGAGTGCGCCGCCTAAGAATAATAAATTTATATTAAAAACTATTTTCCAAGTAAAAATAACTAAACTTACAAGTGAATTTTCAAGCTTTGCGCCCTCCTTGAAATTTTGTTCTGTATCTCCCTTGCCTCCCCCATCAAAAATAAGCTAAATTTATTTAGAAATATCTTTTATATCTTATAATAATGCACATAAGGTAGGCTAATCATAAATGTCGCTCCTTCCCTATCGTCTGCGATTTTTCGTCGAATTTGAGGGGGCGGAAGGACAGAGTTTTATTTAATTCTGCTAGTGCTGAGGGGGCATGGGCGTAACTAGCTTCGAAGTCTAGGGCAATAACTTTTTCCTAGGGGGGCTAAACCGTATACCTCGATGCTTAGAAGAAATTTTCTAGGGGGTTAACCCCCTAGTTATCCAATGCAAGGGGGCGCCAAAAAACGTTGCCCAAGACGCTTCATACCCTAAATCCGGCCCTGCGTGAAGCTTTAGATTCGCTCGCAGGGGAGAGTTTGTTAGCTGTCCGCGGCTCAAAGGTTAAAGCATTTCACCGGTAAACGAAAAGGTCGTGAGATCGTACCCCGCCGGACGCACGAAAACTTCCTTTTCCCTGAGAGTGATTTATCGAGTAACATTTACTGAAATTACTTGCATTGTAATATAATATAACCATGTTATTATTAAATAGAAACACCCTTGGGTAACAAGAAATAGCTTATGTCCCCTTCCTGAGGAACACGAAAACTGCAGCGAGGTGGAAGTGACACAAGAAGACATAAACGATTGCATACGATCCATACCGAAGCTAGATACTTTGGTAAGATATTTCATACCAAAATATAAATTGGAAGAGTGCTTTGTCAAAATAACACACACACACACACACACACTCATGCAAATATGGAAGGGAAAAGTTTCTCATGGAAACGTCACTTTTCTCCACGAAGGACTTTTTCTGAAATTCATATTTCGGTAGAACGCTTTGCTAGGACCATTGGCGTCATAGACTAGTCAGTCCTGTACATAAGGCCGTATGCACACATTCAACAGAACACCGTATCGTAACACCGTCACGTATCAAGTCTGGACCGCACTCAGTAACAGAACATCGTAACATTTCCACGTCCCACAAGGTGTCAGGTTTTCCTCGTCACATCAAAGGAATGTCACGGTGCTATGTTGTAACCCATGTTCCTGTATTTGGGCCGGTTTACGAACAACAGCGTTTTGTCAGTGTAGACTGGATATCGGCATGAACTTGTTGGACGCAGTGATGTTCGCTCCGTAACATCATCGCGTAATACGGAATGTTACGCGACGATTCTCTGTTGCGTGTCTGTACGCACCCTAATACATAGATTTATTCGGCAACTTGGAAGTCTTTAGACAGAGAGAGAGAGAGCAATATAGATATTACTTTTCCTATACCATATAAATCAAATAAACAGTTAGTCATTCAATTAAATTAAAAAATAAATCGACTTTTAAATTATGTTTAACAATCTTTAGTTACGCAAAATACCTTTCGTAACTGGCCCCGAAGTTTAGGGGCGCCAAATCCGTTACGGAAATGACGTTACTTATGGCGTGACACACACACAATCGTTTATAACAACGTCAGAAACGTTTACAACATTAAAAAATCAAATTCCAGGCAAAATCGCCTTCGATCACTAACTCATCAATTCATGCTATCAAGCGTACCATATTAATAGCTCATTTTTATTGTGTGCCATGGAAATTATGAACAGATAATGAGTATAATGATTTATTTTCAGGTTCTCATTAAGAGCATGCTCAAAAAGCATTCGTTTAATCATCCCTTTAAAGGACATGCTGAATGCAAACTGAAATCTGAAGGAGTTCAAGTTTCCACGTCGAGTACTTGTAGTGACAGGTAATTGCCTTTGAGTTGCTAAAGTCTGAAATTTTGAAAACGTGTTTCTTCTAATTATTAAAGGGAGTTATATGTGATTCTCAACTTTTTTTTGAACATGCACCCTTTTCATCATATGCCCCCTCCCTATACCGTAATCCTCCCCTTGTTAAAAATCGCTGCGTTAGAGGACATAAGTATGTATATCAAAATTTTTATACTGTAGATAAAAAATTTCGCAATTAATATCCATTAGTCTGAATATCGTTAAGATGTTTGGTTAAAATGTAGTTAACGGGTCCTCTTTAAAGCCAAATTTAAATCTTCGCCAACAATCGCCAACATATTGTAAGTAATAAAAATAAAATGCACTGCCATTTTTTTCCCCGTAAAAGTTGCAAACAACCAGGCCTATAGCCAGGAGGAAGGGGCAACTGGGGCAAAGCAAAATACGTAAATGAGGTACAAGGCACATAGGGATTGTTCTATATGTATATAAATATTTCTATAGGGCAACTGGGCCCAGACTTCTGCTGGCCCCGGCTTGGCTACAGGCCTGAAAACAACTTTTTCTGCATTCAAAATAAGCAGTACTTAATTTTTATTATTTCCCTTCGTTTTACTGCCGGTAAATGGCGGTGCTTGCCTTAACTTCAGCGGGAGAGAAAAACTGAATGTCCATTTCCTGGGTTGACAATAAACCATGATTTGTTTTGATGAAAATGGATAAGAATCTGTCGAGATAATTGCTAACATCCTATTACGTAAAATAACTATGACTTCGTGCCAATTTAGTTGGATTATTTTAATTGCTTTCATACTGAAATTATTGTGAAAATTTGTGTTTTGCTTTTGTTTTTTGTTAGGAAAACAGCATTAGAAAATTCTTTGCCCGCCTTATTAGAGGACAGCCACTTGAGTAACGACGAAGTTTAGTTTTGCGCCAAGATAGTGCCAAGAAGCAAAGTTTTTAATGCAAAAAACAGCCAATTTTTGAATATATATGCTCTAATTATATAGCCATAGTATATTTCAAATCTGTAAGACAGGTCGTTAAGAAAGACCTGCCTTGATAATATATGTATATATTGCAAATTTTTCGGATAATATATACGTGTATTAAGCCGCCTTCTGTGTACAAAGTGCCCTTCCAATATTTCATGTTCGATTTAGATTTGCTACTTCATGTTTCAACTAGATAATTTTTGACGATACCGTAAACGCAGCACTCAGGCAAATAAATATAAAATAACTCTATCTTTCTGAATATTTCTCAGTCTTTAAAACTATACTCACACATTTATGCATCCTTTTTGAATTTTGTAATTTCCCCGTATAATGAAAAGCTAAACTGCTCTTTGCGTTAGCGTAGTAATGATTCACTAGATACCGCCCATCGGCCAGTTTTCACAAAATTTTGATGTGATGTGGGCCATATAAGGCACGAGCCTACAGAAAAGTAGCCCATGGTGCCAGTAGTTAAAAAGAAAGGGAAGTGTTGTTTCCCAAAACCTAAATCAAAAATGCGTGATAGACGTTAGAATAATATTTCTGCCCCAGCAAGAGAATATTCTGAATTCGGTCTCAGATCTGAAGTACGAATTGTGACGCCATCTCTTGATGGTATGAATGAATCAGCAAATTGCGTGAATTTAAAGAAAGAAATCATGTTCGATCTACAATTTATATGGAAGAAAATTAAGCTTTAAAAAAAATGCATGTAATAGATCCATATGCATACACAGAAAGTTCATAAGGGGATGGGGGATTACAGAGCTATAGCTCATATATTCCCATGTTAAATATACAAAATTGAACAGCAATGGGGGTTACAACTTGCTTCCTTATAACCAGTGACGGATTGTGAATTTAGGAGGCCCCACCTAATTCCTTAAATTGATGTTTCTTGTCGGTTTGTGGCCCCAAAATCCCAGGCGTATATTCTATATGTCTGTGCAATGAGGGATGGGGACAGGGTTTTCAGGTCCCTAGGTAGTTTGGCAAATCGCCCCTCAACCAATTCGTAAAATTTCATGCCGGGGCCCCTGGACATTTGATCCCCTCTCCCCCTGTGTGCAATAATTCAACGCAAGTTATAATAACCCATCATTAAAAGACAAGTGCCATTTTTTCCTTTCTAAACATATATAATCGTTTTTCACTATCCTCAATATAATATAGAAATTAGATGCTTCATTCCTCATAATGTATTTTGAAATTTAAGTACCATATAAACAAGCTTATAAAAAAAAGTATTGCACTTCACATATCGCACCCTTGCGACGAAAGTGTTACAACTCAAAAAATCCCAATTTTCAGAGAAAGCAAAAAACTGCTTCTGGATGAATTGGGGGATGTTGTGTTCATCCATCTAATGATATATGCTAACTAGCGGAAACCCCAAAAAATTATGGCTTAACGTTTTGCACGGGAGGATGCAGCACTGTTTTCTACGTCTGATTGTAATGTTAAGTCATTTTCACCGAATTTTGAGTTGTAACACTTTCGTTGTAAGAGTGCGATATGTGTATAGCCTTGAATATGGTTATATTTATGGTAATAGATAGTCCCTAACTTACTGCAACAAGTGCTTTATTAACCTTCTCTCATCCAAGCTACATATCTAGACACTGTACATATCGCATCCGTCAGAGCTAAAGTTGTGCAAAAGCATTCAATGATGAAATCAATGAACAATGTTACATACCCTTTAGCCTTCACTATACTGATTTTCAAACGTGATACAAAGTGTAATGGCTTTAACCACTAATGAGATCTAAATGTGCTAGACGCTAAACACTTTATTCATTAGTGTTGCAAAAGAATTATTTTTACTATCCCTGTCTTTTTTCGCAGCATTCATCATTATAGCAGGGGCCTTCAACTTTATTTAATCTAAAAGCCAATGCTCCTATTTCTTGTTGACTCTTGAGCCCCCAATATTCCATCGGCGCTATAAGGACTGGATATATATTACAATATCTCTAGTATATTATCTCTTTGTTTTACCCTTAGGCCGCGTCCACACATGCAACAGAACACCGTATCGTAACACCGTCACGTATCAAACCTGAACAGCACTCTGTGACAGAACACCGTAACATTTCCGCGACCCGCAAGTTGTCAGTTTCCCCGTCGCTTCAAATAAACGTCACGGCCCGATGTTGCGCCACATGTTCGTGTACTTGAACCGGTTTGCGAACAACAGCGTTTTGTCAGTGTAGATTGGATATCGGCGTGAACTGATGGGAAGCAGTGATATTACACACCGACGATACGCTGCGATGTTTGCCTTGTAACATCGTCGCGTAACACGGGATGTTACGTGACGATATTCTGTTGCATGTCTGTACGCATCCTTATACTCACATAGTTTGTTTATTACATGGTTAAATGGACATGAGAAAGGGCATTCACAATACGTTTAATCAGTGATGTATGATGTAAAGTCAAATATTTTTTAACAAGAGATTTTTGGCACTGCTTATTTTTAACACATGTTAATGTCGAGTCTTTTGTTTTGTAATGTTTAGTCTGTATGACATTACAAATTGGTAATAAATAAAATATATATATTCCTGATTGGAAAGCAGCGTGCTGCTTTGTTTTTGAGTGAAACAATCTGCATTTCTCATGAGTCGGCGGACCGCAAAAAAATAAGTGCTAAGGCAGGCCACAGGTTGAAGGCCCTTGCATTACAGTAATGTATCGTACAATAGCCCTTGCTAGCAAAGCACATTCTTTTTCATTATGAAAGGCTTTGTGAAACTAATATGAACTATATTTTGACTTAATGTACTGTACTTTAGAAAACCTTATATAATGCTATAGCAAATCTCACCGAATACAGTCGAGTTTACATAAGTACACACTGTATATCTACAAAAAGCGCATAAGTGCATTAAATGTTAAGCCTAAAGAATTTTCCTATCCTTTTAATTCGATCTAAACCCGCTTAACTTCATATCGATAGTTGAATGAACCTATTCACCAAGTACACGCATTTTTAAATAAAACGTGTTTTATTGACTTTTAACACCTCATCTGCCTCTTGCATCTATATATATATATATATATATATATAGCCTATTAATAAATTATTAATTTTAATTAACTATTAATTAATAGCCTTACTATAGACTTTTGGTAGGTAAAGTATTAACCTGATGAAGGCACAACGAAGCGTTGAAGAAAGCACGCTTACGTCTCTACGAAATGGGTTACGGCGCGCCCGTACGCCGGAAACACCTATCCACCTGTATAAGAATTCCATATACGGCATGGAGAGCGAGTCATTTGACTCTTTTGTCTCACATTTTCCCACAATTTCATTCACTTAAACGGTATTTTTGACCACGAAATACCCTTGCCTGTTAAACACTCAAGTTTAGGCCCATAGTAGGTTTAGTTACAACACATGCAGAAAACTTACTCGTTTAAAGCGTTTAATTAAAAATTGGATATTTTAAATTCCTCAGAATCAAACGTAAGCATTACTGTATTTTTTATCCTTATGAATAAAGTAATGATACTTTATAATTATTAATATATATCACACCCTTGCGAAGAAAGTGTTACAACACAAAAAAAATCCCAATTTTCAGAAAATGCAAAAAACTATTTTTGGCTGAATTGACGGATATTGTATTTATCTAATGACATGTGCCAACTAGCGGAAACCCGAATAGCTTATGGCCTAACTTTTGCACAGCACTGTTTTCTACATTTGGTTGTAACCTTAAGTCATTTTCACCGAATTTTGAGCTGTAACACTGTCGTCGCAAGGGTGCGATATGTACATTACTGTACACATAATACACTTTGATCTAAAAATATATAATAACATAAAATATTATGAGCATTTCGCGGAAAAGTACGTTACTCTTAGCATTTTAAAGGAATCTGTTGAAGTACACAAGCTCAAGTGTACGAAATTTCGTTGCCGCATCGATATGCACATGTACAGTATCGACTGTATCTTCGTAGTATAATAAATAAAGTGAATAACGTAGCTTATAAGATCGTTTACTGTATTGCATTTTAATGAACGGTATACGTTTCAATATTTCTCAGTGTTCATACGCAAAGACTACGTTTTAAGCCTGTGACGTTGTCTTTACTTACAAATCTTACGTGCGTAGTTCTACGTTAAATTATCTTACATATTTCTCAATATGCCGAATAAAAAGAGAGAGCAGTGGGTTAATATATACACCAGGTGTCCATAATTAAAGTTCACATTTCGAAACGCTGTAATTGAGGAACCATTAACAAATGACGCAGCGTTAGACTTATTGTGTTTAACATAAGGACGTCATGTTTAACATGAAGACACCATGTTTAAAATAAGGACATCCTATTTAACATGAGGACATCATATTTAACATAAGAAACATTAAAAATGAAAACGTCAATAAAATCCATTACTGTATATGTCTTCATGTGAAATATGAACTTTTTCCGCTGAATATTTTTTCAGTTCAATGGCGGGATCCAGGGGAGGCGTAGATGCCCCCAAGAAAAACCAATTTGCACTTTCCATAGTCTCCACAGTGGCTTTCAAACTTTACGCCTCCCCCGAAAATGTTTTATGGACCCGACCTTGCTACAGCCCTGCGATATGTAAACTCTTATTATGGATGTCCACTGTATTAGTTCATCAAATCAATATATAATTTAAACTCCTATAATATAAATTAAACAACAATATAAATCAACGTTTATTGGCGTAGTGATACCAGCGCAGTGGAAGGTCGTGGGTTCAGGTCCCACCGAAGGCAGAAATATTTATTTTCTTTCGAACGTTTCACCATCACGCCATACCATCGGCGTTGGTATCACTACGCCAATAA
>QLNU02013995.1:6212-21896 GCA_006491805.2 Dysdera silvatica
TATTAAAATATACGGTGATACTCATATGCAAGAACTTTGAGTGGATATCCTTTCAAAAAAATTAAGCATTAAACATTGAAAATATACCAGACGATAGTGAGGAAGGCTATATTTTAGATGTTGATATTAACTGTCCCCCCATCAAATGCATAATGAAGAGTTCACATTAAACTATAAGCATAGATAAAATGCTCATCATTTGTTTCTCAAACAAGCGTTGTCAGCTGGGCTGCAGGTAAAAAATAAAATGGAGGAATAAGCTTCTTGCAAAAAGGCTGATTGAAATCCCATATTCAATTAAACATTGAAAAGAGGAAATAAGCAAAGACTGATTTCGAAAATGGAGTTTTATAAGCTTATGCATAACTCAATATTCGGGAAAACGATAGAAAGCATAAGAAATAGAACAAAAGTTGGTCTGGATGCTGATGAGAGAAAAAAAAAAGGAAAATGTTGATTTCAAAGCCAAGCTTTAAGGATCGAACGAATCTTAAGAATGATGAAGATGGTAATTTTTTAGTACAAATTCACATGGACATGCCGAAATCGACTTTCAATAAAATCTATATATGCTGGAATATCTATCCCGGATATCTAAAAAACATTAATATGCATTTTTTACTATTACATAATGAAACCACGATATGAAGTTGATGTGCAAAATTGCATATGGATAATGATAGTTTCTTTTATGGAAGTAAAATCATCGACTGGTGTAAAGTTATGCCACGGATTTCGATCGTTTTGAATACGGATGAATGTCCACCAAATCACATCCCTTGCAGAAATATAAAAAAATAAACATCAGAAGAAAAGATTAAATAAATGGAGAATTGAATAGAGAATTCATATCTCTCTCTAAGACCGAAAATGTATGTCTTTAGTTTTGATAAAAGAGAAGTGAAGAGAAAGATAAAGGTATGAACAAGGTTTTAGTTAGAAACCATCTAAAATTCCAAACACTGTAAAACTTCACTCTTCGAAAACACGAAAATCAGGAAAGGGATGAAACCAATGCAAAGCAAAAAACATATAATGTATAACTTGGGGACAAATACAAAACTCCTTATACCAATACGATAATGAGGTGAACTCTTGACCCCTATGAATACGCAACCCTCGAGAGGGGGGGGGGGAACACATCCGAGACGGTACATGTCCTCTGAGTTTGAGAAGAGGGGGAAAATCTCCCTCCATACCCAGAACTTGGGTTGTTTGTAAACAAGATGTGCGCGGTTTTCAGAAACATTACCCCTTACTATGGATAATAAACATTTCATTGCAGACAGACAGAATGCAATTTGAAGTGCGACGAGGAATGGAACCCAATTAGAGGGAGGCATTCGAAGAAGATATTACCTTTTTAAAGGAAATTTAAGGAGCTTTTCTCAGACCAAACTTGCTTATTTGTAAACAAGGAATCACCGACCAAAGAAAAATGCGTGGACCTCAACTGAAATAAACTTCTCACACAGGACAGTTAAAAAAGGAAACGTGGATAGCGGCAGGTGGAAAGAACGTTTGACGCTACCCAACTTCCAAAAAAAGCGTGGATATCAATAAATGCTAACTTGCCATAGAGGGATATTCGAGAAGAATTTATTTTTTTAGGGGAAATTTTAGCAGCTAGGTAGGAACACTTGAATACTTTTTATAATTGGCCGCACACTGATATAAGAAATAGCTCTGCGGCAAAAAAATCTTTTTTTGGACTATATAAGCCACCGAGTTCAAAGGGCAGGAAGCAAAACGTCGGATTTATAAAAAAGAGGCGCACGTATAAACAGAATTGTAGGATTGCTGAAACTTTTTCTGATTGGACTCTAAGAATAAGAAAAAAAGAGAGGGGGATAACTACTGAAGAACGCTCTTTCTCTCCATTCAGCTTCGAAAATTAACAGAGTTCGCTTCCTTGTCCGCCTGAGATAAATACTTCCATTGCAGTAAAAATAAGCGGCGAGTAAATAATCCCCCGAATTTTAACCATCTGATAATTACAAATAAATAAATAAATAAATAAATAAATAAACTCGTAGAGGAAAATTGATATTCATATAAAATTAACTCAATCAAAATAAGGATTTAATAGAACAGAGGACTTCTCTAGGCATAAAAATAGAGAAAACTTTCATTGCAGTAGTAAGTATAATCAGCGAATAGAAAACGGTAATCCCCAAATTTTAACAACTTGATAATTACAAATTAATTTGGAGGCAAATTAATAATCCTACAAAATTAACTCGATCAAAATAAGGATTTAATAAAACAGAGGATTCTTGTTTGAATAAAAATGATTGATAAAATAGATAGGAAAAGTTATAAATAATGAAAATTAGGTCGAGGAATATTCCGATACGAATGAGAAAAATAAACCCATCCATGACGACCATGCAATTAATATTAAATTAATATCAATCAGAAAAATTAATATCAATCAGAAAATACAAATTAAAACCGAAAATATGCGGTAATTTCCGAATTTTAACAATCTGATAATTAGAAAAACTTCGAGGGGGAAAGAAAGGTATTAATATAAAAGCAACTAGATCAAAATAATAAGGATTTCATAAACTTCTGTAGAAATTAAAAAAAAATGAAACAGGAATAATTAATAAAAATTATGTCGAGTCTATGCGAAGGACACTCATTAAAAAAAATCAGGAAATGAAAACTCGAAAAAACATGTTCGTACTTTGGAATGGGGAGACACGGCCACCATTTTATATTTTAGGGACATAGCCCGCCATGGCGGCCATCTTGGAAAAGGCGGTCATTTTGAAAACGGGGTGCAAGGATACCCCATACTACTATTGTTTTCGTTGTGCGTTGTTTCAAATCAATAGTACCATCCTTCGAGGCCATTCAAGTATTACATAAGCATTTTTTGGGGTTGGGGAGTTGAGATTTGCTTATTTTATCTGACAACGTGAGGGGGTCTGAACTTTGGTTATATAAGATACAGAAAATCATAAAACTATAACGAATGCTCACAAAGGACGACCTCCCTGCTAAAACTGCAATATTTGGATATAGGACAAACTACGAGTAGAAGATATAAAGTATACGTAATCGCAGTGTGCGGTTCTGACGATGATGATATAACACCATCAAAATAACCAACCAATTAACAGCGTATTATAACTTCTTTTTTTTTTGCGCAGTAATAGCCCAGATGCACTTACGCTATAAAAAATCCAAAAAAAACAAAAAAAAAACCATTAACAGCGTATTAGAACTTTTTTAAATGCGATAACGCGTCGCGGTTATTTTCTGTTTATAAATAAACGTTTAATATTACTATAACAAACTTACAAATAATTGCTCAATATTACAATAAATACGTAAATAAATATCGTAATTTGCATCACACATTGCATTCTTATTTCAAGAACTTGCATAAAAAATTAGGGAAACGAAACCTTACATAAGCATGAAGGAGGGGGCAGGCATTTGCTTATTTTTTCTTATAAGGGGAAAAGTTTATAAAATGGCCAAAAATATGCTTACGTGATACTTGAACGTCCCCTTTCGTTACGTTTGAAACCCTATATTAATTTATGTCCTATCTACAATGTCATGATATCTTATGTACCGAGCATTCAATTGTAATTTACGATTTTCTAGGGAGGGCTAAATTTTTTTAGAGGGGGCTAATTTCCCTAGTTATGCTGAAAATTCCTGTCTTGATAAATTGCCTCATAGCCAGTGCCGTATTTCCCAATAGGCTATAGACTAAGACGGCAAAATTTTGTGTATCGGCCCTGATATAACAAAATTAATACCATACGATGATATAATCAGGTGTTTTTCAGAGAGAAGAAAGTATTTAAATACCAGCGTTGGCTTTTTGTTTCATTTTTGCTAAAATTAAAATTTATTTCAATAAAATTGAATTTGATTTATTATATACCAAGAAGAGATAGTACTTCAATATAAGTTAATATTGTTTAATGTTTATTTCTCAATTTGTGAGTGTTTTTCAACACATTTATTGTCAATATAAAAGTTTTGCGTACATTGAATGTAACAATTTTAATGTTCTTACCACCGATTGAGGAGGGCGGACGGGTAGGAAATGGCGGCAAAAAAGTAGCCTTTGTGCGGCAAAAGTAGCCTAGGGGCAGCGAAATGGTAAATACGCCCACGCCCGTAGTTCAAAGTCTAAACTTTAAGATTAACTTTGAAGTGGGGGCGGGATTTTTTTTTTTGAACAGTTGTAAAAACAACCTACAAAATAAAATACTTTATTTGATATGCGAAAACCGGAAAAGATTTGGTTTCTATTTTATATTATCAGTTCCAACGAAATTTTAATGCCATGATTTCCGGTCTTTTTGTCCATCTTTCAAAACCGAAACGATTGAAGCAGTATCAGCGAATACTTGAAGAATTGTTTTGAAAAATTGTTTGGGATCTTAAAGCCGTCCAAAGATGGTTTTGGAAACAAAGCAATATTCTATCGTTATTTTTTCGTCGTTAGTTTAGTGTTTTTTTATGCTTGCTTTTTGAAAACATATTTCACATTGATATTTGCTTGGTCATAAATGATAGCGAAAGCATCCATTTCCCACTGCATATGCGTAATTTACAATTTTAGTGCACATGTGCAGATCCAGATTTAGGTAGGCGCACACGGGGAAATTGTCCTGGGCCCCTGATTTTAGGGGCCCTCAAATTTATTACATCTGTCCATAGGCTTTTTTAAAATGGTCTTTGTATCATTATTTTTCCAAATACAACTGATTAACATAGTGGAAATAAGTCACTCTTTACCGATTTCGTCCAAATCCTTTTGTCGCTCCTGAGTCTGTGACGAGTCCACAAACACGACCCTGAAGATTTTCTAATCGTATTAGTTAATACTGTATTGGCAACACTGATTGTTTATTGACATCGCGTGTTTTTGGTGGAGCCTGTGATCATGGGAAATAGAATTAGCAGTATCTGGCATAAGAATTAAGATTTTTGCTTTCCTTGGTATAATTTTTTTAATTTAGTAAATGAATTTTGCTATTTTTATCGTGTAACAATGCAAAGAAGTTAATCATCTGGGGCTACAAAGAGGAAATTTAAGAAAACTGAAAAAACTGGAAAACAAAAATTTGAAAGGTAGTATTTTGAAATTTGTATCTGTTATATCGTCACAATCTGAAAAATGTAAGGAGAGTTTAGAAACATGTGACCAGGTTTCAGAAAAATTGACAGGGAGAATAAAGATCATGCAATTCCTTTAGAGGCGGAAGGTTCTACTATTGAAAAGGTTATTTTAATTTAGACCTGGCTGCATGGGATACAATCACTATACTCGTGGCAAAGCTAACGTGATATACTGATAAGGCACAGAGCAGTACGATTTCGCCAGTGCAATATAGTTCGCCCTTTCTTACGTTAGCAGAGTCAATAGAAGTTACATTTCCTATATAAAACATTGAAATAATGCTCAAATACATAAAACATAGGCATGTTTGTGTAATTAAAATCTGGTAT
Organism: Dysdera silvatica; assembly: GCA_006491805.2. Classification (NCBI taxonomy): domain Eukaryota; kingdom Metazoa; phylum Arthropoda; class Arachnida; order Araneae; family Dysderidae; genus Dysdera; species Dysdera silvatica. The sequence goes on from QLNU02013995.1 coordinate 11,700, forward strand.
TTATTAAATTTAGAAAAAGAATCATTATAACGAGCGCTGACGTCATTCAAGTAACTGACCACTCAGAGGACTTCGTCCGCTTGGCGGGAAATTTGGCGCCTGGAATTTTATCAACCGCGTTTTTCTGCATTCCAAATTAGGCGATAAATAGCCTAATAACGTTGAGGGTTACTTCATTTCTCGACAATCTGCGAACAAATACTTGCTGCACGGGTGTGAATAGGCCGCAATGGCTTTAACAATACACCAGGTTAGTTTTGCCGCGAATATAATCAGATGATAGATTAGATATTTTTCTGAGTGTAAAATACGAAGTATCATAAATAAATACATAAAAAAAGTTTGTTACTCTTAGGCCTACATGACAGAGTATTTTCATAACACGCAGGTAAAAGCCTTTTATGGAAGTTCTCGACCAAGTAGACTGCAACTATAAATAATAATATTTCGTACTTCGCGACACAAATGGATGGAAAAACTTTAGAAAGACAATCCAATTACTAGTTCTGTCCAACACGTCATTTTGCAACTTGAGCAAAGGCAATATCTGAGCGGGACAATTTTTATGCACGATGAAGCACTGTCACACATTGCTCGACCGGTATAGCAACTTCTATAGCATCGTTTTACAGACGATGGAGTTACCAGCAATGGTGGACGCAGACTTTCATTTTGGGGGGAGTCAAGGACAGAATTTGCCATGGTCTTGGAATAACACCCTTCATTTATCATGAAAGTTGGAATTTTTTACAGTGAAAAAATATATTTTGGGGGTCATGACCCCTGTGTCCTCCTCCCCCCCTCTCTGTCCGCACTTGGTTACCAGTCGGTTTTTCCCGGTTGTGTACCCGTCTTGCTCCCTAGACCTAATTCCATGCGAAAGTTCATGCAGAAAGTTTATGCAATGAGCTCATATAGAAAGCTGGTGTAGAGTTCATTTATAGGGCATCAGTGCAGATGAAAACCTTGCTTTATCGCCAATCGCGCCAACCACGTCCTTCTTCGATTGCGTCATCATGACTTGCCGTTTTATATGTATTTCCGGTCGCCACGAGGGAATACTGTTTGCGAATGGACCTACTTTTATATTTTCGGACTTTTTTTTATACTTCTTATTCTTTCTCAAAAAACTTCCCTACGTATATAAAATATTTCCTCCCCTCCCCCCCTCTCCAACTCCTCCTAAAACCTTTCCCTCATACCTCTCACCTCTCCAACTCCTCTTAAAATCTATCCCTCATTCCTCAACTCTCTTAATCTCCTCCTAAAACCTATCCCCTCATTCCTCCCCCCCCTCCAACTCCTCCTAAAAACCAATCTCGCATTCACCCGTCTACTTGTTTTTTACTTCCTTTTACCAAACATACCTTTGTCTATTTCCACAATTTCATTCTCCATCGACCAGTCGCCCTCTTAATTTCAGTCCGTGGAACTAAAAAGAATTCAGCCTTTCGTTCATTTATTTTCTTACGCGATACGAGTTAACCAAGGTCTACACCCAAAAAATATACGACACCGTACTGACGCTTCCTAACGTACGCTTCCCGATGCATACGCACATTCAGCGGCCGGAGCAACGCTCCAAAAATCGCTTCGCCTCATTTTAATAGAATACGATCAGTTTTGGCGACGTCCTTGGCGACAAGGTTTCCATCTGCACTGTTCCCAAATTCATGCAGAATTTATTTAAAAACTCGTATAATATGGTCATGTAGGAAGCTCATTTAGAATTCGTATAAAGACTTGAAAAGCTCCTGTAGAATTTATGTTAATAGGAAAAAAACCTTATATAGAGAAGTAGAAAGCTGATAGAGAATTCACATAGAAAGATGGAAGACTGGCGTAAAAAGATAGAAAGCTTATCTAGAAGTCACAAAGTTAAAAAAAAAAACACGTCAAGTTCATGTAGAAAGCGAATGTAAAATATACATAAAAAGGTGGAGAAAATCAATGTTAAATTTATGCAGGAAGCTCATGTAGATTTTATACATAAATTTCATATAGAGCCATTGGTGTTGATGGGGATTGCAACCCCCTCCCCCCCCTATTGCGATGAAATGTTGTATATTTACATATGAATATATGGAGTTGTATCTCCGTAACCCTCTCCATTGAATCTCTACCCCCCCCCACTTAGGAACTTTCTGCATACGCCTATATATAGAGTCCCTATAGAAAGTATTATAGAGTTCCTATAGGAAGTGCATGTAGATTTCATACAGAAAAGCTTGCTTTTGGTTCAGATACATGCGATCTTTTAGCTCCAAGAGACTAATGAATTCCGAAAGCTTTGCGGCCCAAGTCACGCGCACGGAAGGAAGTTTGAATTTCTCCCGTGCCATGTTATTGGAATTCGAAGGATTCTCGGAACGCTGTTCTGGAATGTACCGCATCACGTCGTCATTAGCACCATAATCATTGTTTTGTATGCTCACTCTCCTCCGGAAAACGGAGAGAGAGAACTATTCGTATAGGTAACCTCGAGGTTTCGGGGGGAGTTACAGCCCCCCCAAACTTCCTAATTACGCCAAATTAATAAAAATTAGAAATAATTGCTTAAATTTAATATTAGCAAAAAATTTAAACCTTTTAGATGATTAATGTTATTAACGCTGATATTGCACATGTAATTTTTTGGTTGTCAAAAAAAAAAAAAATAGAGTGCTGTGCTTTTCCAATATGTGGTAAATTTGCGGTAAATTTCGAAGTAGAAAATATTAAAAAAAAAAAAAGCAGAACTGAGGCCGATGTGGGACTCAATTTGGGGTTACTACTGCAAGGCCCCACTTAGATGAACTTCGTATATATATACAGGGTGATTCAGAACTAATGGAACAAACTGAAAGGGGTGGTAAAGGACGTCAAATAAGCCATATCTAACGAAATCGTCATGTTCGCAAACGAGCCAGTTTAGCTGTAGAGCGTGATTGCTGTTGACGCGCATCTCGTTACTACGTTGGCCATTACGGCAATAAATAAAAATTATTTAATGCATAAATTAAGTGATTGACCTAATGATACAGCAGGGACAAAAAAAAATCCGGCATTCCCTTTTCTGATCCTGATTTGTGTTGCGATTTAGTGAAAATAAGCATAAAACTGCAATTTTATCACACTGGAAAAGAGTTGGGAACTGCCAAGTATGTGCAACAGGTGAAGAACATCAAAATAAACGTTTTTTGTTCAGTGAGTTTTTTTTTCCAAAAATTAGCCATTCGGGTACTACAGTGAATGTAGTGTTTGCATCCACTCTGTTCAAGGATTCTACAAGCGCTACACTGCGCCATTTCAAGAATTTTTAAAAGTTAATTAATGCCAACGGACGTTGAGTTCCCTCTGATGACTTTCTAAAATCAGTTGAATTCTCCGGAATTTTATGCATAGAATCCGCCGCTTCAATTGAGACCATGGATTCTACATATACAATTTTGGTGAATTTAACTGATTTTGGAAAGTCGCCAGACAGAGAAAGAGCCCAATGTCCGTTGACATCAGATGATTTTAAAAATCCTTGAAATGGCGTATTGTAGTCATTTGTGGAATCCTTGAACGCAGTGGATCCAAATACAACATAGGGGGGGGGGGCGTAATTAGAGGAGGCTTGGCCCCTCCCCTAGAAAAATTACAAATGAATACTATGCGATGAATATTGGGGACGAACGCGTAGCCAAGGGGGCGATAAAGGGGCTTTACCAGCGCCCCTGTAAGAAAAATTTTACTATCTGAGAATGAAGACTATTTTAGTCTTCAGTCTCAGATATTGTGTTATTAAGTCAGTGAATCAATCTTAGCCCTATTCAGCTGAGGTCTCTAGCTGCGCCCCTGTATTGAGTGGGGAGACTATACCCACTCCTCTAAACCTTGAGGCTAACTACACCACCAACCGGAAGTTCCAGGAAATCTACGAATGTATTGTTACTACATCCATGATATTTAATAATTAATTACGAGGGAAGTGATTATTCAAGACTGGAGCTGTTGCCACCGGCTGCAGACAAATAGAATAACATATGACTTGCTTTTTAAAAAATCGCTAGTCTCTATTCAAGTGCGGCACACTCCTACTAGTTAATAGCAAACTCTTCTTCTGCCCCAAGCTTCTATAAGGTAGCAACTAATTATCTCGGTAAGTTGTTAATTAACTTAGATAAAAAAACAAACAACACACAACTCCTCGTCAATGTAGAAAAGGCATGGTATTCAAAGATTAAAATTAATTAATTATTTAATTAATACAAGAATTCTTCTATTTAAGGGCAAATTAGTTTTTCCGAATCGTTTGGCAAATTATCTTGACTTGACATGATTGTGAAGATATTTATGGCAATTCTGGCACCTGAAAAGCGTCAATAAATCGTTTGGCAGATGGTTGGCCATTGAGCATTAACTACAGTTGTTGAACCAATATGTAAAAAAACCATCATTGTCGATTAAAAATATAAACTATTAAAACAAAACGATGATGGAAATCGAAAAATTATCCATGATGATTCATATGCAGAATGATGATTGAAAAAGTTGTCCGCATTGGTAGACTGTATTTTCATATGAGGTTATAAAAAATGATCTCAACGATGTGAAAAAAATTCATAAAGAGAAAACAAATATCCAAGGAAGTTCATAATAGAAGTGGCAACACTCTGCCAGAAATTCGGCGTCACAGTGGCACTAAGGAAAAACGAACCATTCTTTCCAATTCCGGAAATTATTGCTCAAATTTGCAGAAGTTTCCTGCATTTTACGGAATTTCTGTAAAATTTGGCATCTGCCATTCCCAGTCAAAATAACTTGTTGCCAAAGTTTTCGTACCAAGAAGGCAGGCAACACTCATTACAAGGTAAATTACGAGAAATCCGAAAGTGAAGAATGGCAACGACCTTTATTACAATGAGTGTCAATCAATCAAATCCGTAATTATTCCAGAATCGATTATATAATCGTTTTGTGTTGCAGCAAGTGGCCTGCTTTCTTCGCGATATAGACACACCTACTGGCTGCAGTTGTTTCTTTTTCATTATAATCGAATAAAAAAAATCGATTCTATATCTTTAATCTCGTAGTAATGTGGTCTTCTAAAGCTCTTCGATTACGAGAATATAATTTATTTCCCAAAATTTAATTCGAAACAAACTTTCAACGATCGATCAACAATCGGAAATTTGATCCTTTTTCAAAATCGCTCACAAGCAAAAAAAATATATAAATCGATTTAAACTGATAAAAAGAAAAACTTATAAACAAATTAACTTGTAAAGCTCATGGAGAAAAAATAATTAAGGGGTTAATTCCTCCTCCTTTTTTTTTTTGCAACTATTTTACTACATTTTTTACAATTACTGATTTATTTACTACAGTCTGGGAATTTAATTCGTTTTCTAGTTTTTGACGTTATTTAGTAACGAATTTAAAGTTTAGTACATCATAAACTCTGTATTTTTTAAAGAAAGGCGCGTTTTTTTTGTGTATGAGTCAATATAATTACAATAAAAATCGTTTATAACGACCAACCGCATATAACGATGGAATTTTTACAAGAAGTTTGGTTTGCTATTCTACTCCATACTAAATATATCGGTTATAACGACATCGTATATAACAACGAAACCTGATATAACGACGACGATTTTGTAGTCTACGTATATTCTAAGCAGGGAAATTCGTATCGGATATAACGACACGACTTAACAGGCATAAAGCAGAACCACGTGGGTTAGTTAATAAAATTTACAGTTACCAAAATTTAAGCGTTATTCTAATCTTGTTTATTTACAACTGTCCGAGAAATTTTTATTACTGCTAAACCTGAATATTGAAGATAATAAACCTTAAAAAACACGTGATTTATTAATTGAATATCACGAGGGTCATATTCTTTAGAGGCCTATTTTATTTTTTCAGCGTAGGGCCCATAAAGCTCTTAAACCGGCACTGTTCGGAAATCATTAGTATAATATAATAAATATAATTCATTAGATTTGTTTTCTACATTATATACTTTAGTATTTTCTATAATATTTTCAGTTAAAAATAAAAAATAAAAAGTACTATGTATTTAGTGTGGCTATAAATATAATTTATAAACGGAAATTAAATTCATTATAATTAAATATATTTTTATTTAATTTTGAAACCAAAAAGTTTAATAAATTTTACTATCAAAATAATTTATAAAACTCTAGAGTGTATTATACTATAGGCTACAATCATTTTAAAAAAAATATCGTTTATAACGACTATCGGTTATAACGACCGAATTTTCGCGGTCCCTTGAAGGTCGTTATAACCGATTTTCACTGTACTTTCTATTCCCAGTATCGATGGGTCGATGTCCGCAAAACGAATATATGAGAAGAGCGCTTGTTACATTGTTGTTGTTTGACGAGGTATTTGTAATAACTGTGAAAGTTGGTTGCTAAATGTAAAATAGTCCCAGACAGGAAGGAATCCATTCGGCGAGGGAACTGCGACATCAGGGTAGGCAATTTTTACATACACGCATAGGCGTAACTTGGGTTTAAATATAGCGTAAACGAGGGGTGGGGGCACTGAAAACAAACCCAAATTGTGAATGTTAAAAAAAAAACTGGGAGATAAGTGCCCCATTGCCCCCGCCAGATTACACCTATGTCCACACGGTTTTCCTTTGATACGGACTGCTCTGGATTGAACTTGCTGATCCATCGAAAGGATCCAGGATGATATTCTATATTCAACATCAATTGAACCCAAACTGACCGGAATCGTTTATTCATTTCATCAGTGAATTCGTTACATCCGTATTTATTATAATTAAGTTCTGCTATATGTAAAAGACTAATGAAGGAGGGTAAGCAACGGTGGTGTAGTCCTAAAACAAAAAAGTTGTCTAGCACTCTTCAAATCGGGGGTGGATCTATGGGGGGGGGGATCAGATAACCCCCCTTAACCAGTCAACAGCCCATTAATCTGATAGGGGTAGAAATTATCATTATGTATGGGTTGTTGAGCTGGCATTGCAAGACGCACCCCCCCCCAAATGCCCCTATGGATCAAACACCACCTATAGCATATAGCTTCGGGGCATATAAGTGTAAAATAATAATGTGATACAAAAGCATGTGCCCTTGTCGCTGTGTCAAAACACATTGTGGCGTTTTCTATTTTCAGAACACAGTTTATGATATGTGTTTCAAGTTATAATTTCCTTTAAATTCCCACGATTCTTAGTTGATTTATTCAAAATTTTAGGGTCATTGCTCTAAAATTTTTTTTTCTTTTTTCGTAACAGAATTGTAGACCCACATATTTTTCATTTACAACTTGAACAGAATTTTTTTTTTTTGGCCCTGCGGTGGCGCAGTGTGGTAACGCGTTCTCCTAGTGCGCCGCTAATCCGGGTTCGACTCCCAGCAGTGCAAAAAGAACGCTTACTCAGAGATCTCATAAAGATCGCACTGCTCACTGTAGTCCGGGGTTTGGTTCCCTAGGCCTTAAGAGGTTCGGATTCCTCGGAAAACAGTAGGTCCCGGCGCAGCATGACCACTGTAGTCTTTGAGCCGTAAAACCAAAAAGAAAGAAAGAAAGAAAGAAAGAAAGAACAGAACTTTGTTTGTAAAATGTATGATTTCCTAAAATTTTGTCCTAGTGCCGCTAGGTCTCCAAAAGAAGTGCCTTAGCGACAACAGGCTCTCTAGGCCCTGACTACACACCTAGTAAGCATTGTACCAACGAATCGGGCCAGCATTGCGCGCTTTATCTCTAAACTTTTAAGGTGCTTTCGTAATAACGATAACTACTTGCAAAGACCATCTGTTAATGGACAGACGAGGGTTTGACGTGGTGATGATGATAAAGAGAAAAATAAACAGACCGAGCTATGCAAGTTACTTCTCTTTTTACAACAGCTGTACCTAGAGTTGCAAAAAACCCTGGAATTTTGGGCAAATTGGAAACTTTGAATATAGAAATGAAAATAGCTAGAATAAAGGAGGTAGTCCCGTCCGCGCCTTTCTTTTTATTGGTCGATTCGACACAATCGACCTTTCTTCCTATTGGTCGATTCGACACGATCGATCAATAGAAAGTAAGGCGCGGACGGGACTATCTCCTTTATTCTACTTATCTTGGTTTCTTCCCATCAAAGTTTTCATTGTGTCCAAAATTCCCGGGTTTTTTACAACTCTAGCTGTACCACAGATTGTAGCATCTAATGCTGCACTTTAAATTTAACAAACTAAATTTGTATACTTTTCCTCGAAGATTAGTTCGGAATACCTCTCTTCTTTTCGAATTAATAGAAACATCTGCCTATGTGACTCCTTCTCTCAAAATCTTTCACCATTTCCGAAATTTCCAAATTTTCCTGCAATAGTTCAGAGATCAAGAAAGGACCACACAACGGATGCCATGCGGGTCTCGTTCTCGATAACGTAAATCCCTACACAAGTGCTTCTCTTGACACTACAGAAACCATAAAACTCCTAATTTTGACGGCACGGATGGTCTGGGCTGGATACCTGTCAACGCCTTAAGCTACTTTATTGCCTCTTGCCGAATGATGCCCAGCAACCCCAACTGCACCTGAAATTCGCTTTTATGCGCTTGCGCAAACCTTTTAATCCAATGGCAGCGTTACTTCCAAGTAACTCCTCCTACTAAAATTTTGCAACAAAACTGGCAAACGCGCGAAATTCTTTGTGTTCGAGACTTCGCTTTCAAGTAATTAATTCGTACCCTGTTTCAGGCTTCGTGAACAGTAACTTGTATTTTCTTAACTCGCCTATCAACTAAGAACTCATGTACAGAGCGGCGTATTATCCCTGTCTGGTATAGGAGCGGATTGGAATCCCTCCTCTGAATTGTTTCGTATTCCTGTCTTACACAAATACCTTCATAAAAGCAGTATTTAAATATGTATGTACGTGTACTAATAAACAAGAAAAAACATCAAAAACGCCTCGTCATTGGATACCGTCGTGCGCTACCAAATTTCGTCGATACACTACAGCCCGTTGATAACGGTGAATCGGCAAAAAAACGGGAACTTCTCTAAATACTACTACATCAACGAAAAAGTGCTGCATAACGAAAATAAAGAAAAAGAAAACAGTACAGCATCGGTTATTCGAAACAATGGGGGACTAGGGCTGTTCGGATAACTGATTTTTCGGATAACCGATCATTTACGAAAAAAAATATGTTCCACTGTCATAGGAACAATATGAAATAAAGAAACAGGGATATTAAACACAAAATTTTTATATATTTTGTATCACGCCATCTTACAAATACATGCCTTACATAAAGTAGTGCATTAAAGTAGGCCTACAGTTTACGAAAGGAAGTCCGAAATTTGCTTTTGCTGCAGAGCTGAAACACTTCTTTTTGTCGCTAAATTTCGCACAAGTTTGAAAGACAGCAATTGGACAGCATCACATTCTTCTTGTTGTTCTAACTAGTTCATAGCCGTCTCAAGACAGTAAAAAGCTTCCACACTGGATGGTGCTTTTTCGACATGATCGTCGTCGCAAGGGTCTTGGTCGTCTATGACACAGCCAATGATTTCATCGCCCGTCAATACTTGATAGCCATGGTAATCGCCATCACATTCGAGCCAGTCTTGAATGTTTTCCTGGTCGCATTCTGTATTCATACAAATTGGCTATTTGGTTTCTCTTCAGGTGCAAAGGTAGATCCATCTGATGGAAGGAGCTTATTTTAAGCTTTGGCTAGTGCAGTGTTCTTGACAGTAGCCCAAGCTTCTGCTGCCATGTACACAACATCCTTCAAGTTAATTTCGGTATACACTTGCTGAATTGCTTTTTCATATTCCCATCGCTAGTGGAACTACATGGCGCGAAAATCTGAATTTGCCAACTGGACCGCTTTCAGTTAACTGATGTTTCGGTTGATCGGTATTCGGATAATCGATGCTCTACTTATAATAATGAAAAGTGATACGGTCGCCAAAAGAAAGAACTCAAAATTAAAACCCTGCCAAAAATCGTTTATTGGCGAAATCAAAATTGCGCCAAGAGAAATCATTTGAAAAAATCGTCTATTAAGGCGACGTCATTGCCATGGACAAGGCCGTAGCTAGAGGCTTTTTTACGGGGGGGAAGAGGGGTCTAAGAGAGCTACTGGGGTGTTAGAATTCCTTAATAGTTCAATATATGTTATTAATATATTTCATAATATTAAATCTGTAAGCAGACTAAC
>QLNU02013996.1:0-21699 GCA_006491805.2 Dysdera silvatica
TTACTATTGACATTTCAAAATAATTACCGCAGGTGATGTCAAAGGTTGTTGCATGGTTTGTGGAAATAAAATGGGCAATGTAGTTTTCAGGGAACATATAGGCAAAGACCACCCTTGTTCCTGTGGTGGTGCAGTGGTAACATGTTCACCTAGCACGCCATTATCGCAAGTTTGGCTCCCAACTGTGAAAAAACCAAGACATTTACCAACTAATTGCTCACTTCAGTTTGGGGGTTGATTCCCTAGGCCATAAGATATTTGGATTCCTTGTTAAACTGCAGATCCTGGTGCAGCATGACCCTTGCTATCCTTGAATCATGAAAGTCACTATCACCTTTGAAACCAACGATTTATACATGTTATAAGAAATTCATGGAGACAAGCAACGTTCTGCCAAGACAAGAAATTCTCTTAAAGTTGAATGTGTTGTGTGTGACAAAAGCCATATATTGGCACACATTAATAATTGTTAAAAAAATTGCAAATTCCAGTGCTGAATTTCACAAAGAGTAAGTTTGTATATGTTACCATTCCCTTTATTTTTTGGAAGTGTAAGAAAACTTCTCAAACACCGTGTATATAAATCTAATAATAGATTTAATAAAATGAAGGTTTCCATGAATGTAACAATAAGCAGTGTTCAACAAATCCAGTTGCCATTGGTGACTAGATTTTTGCAGTTGACGAGTAAAAAATCTTTTTTTCCCTCTAGATACCGAGGCTTTCTTTTTGAAGTGGTTGAGTGTCTTATCATTCTTGTCTGGCGAGTATGGTTTGTCACATTTAGTTCAGCCCTGAGAATAGACATAACCACTGCTTTATAGATTGGCATGAACTGCTTTTAGTGGTGCCCTGTGGTGGCATAGTATGGTAATATGTTCGCATAATGCACCATTAACCCGGGTTCGCCTCCCAACAGTGCAAAGAACGCTTACTCAGAGCTCTCATAAAATCACACTGCTCACTGTAGTCCTGGGTTTAGTTTCCTATGCCTTAAAAGGTTCAGCTTCCTCAGAAAACAGTAGGTCCCGGCGCAGCATGACCACTGTAGACCTTGAGCCGTAAACCCACAAACAAAGCTCTTAGTGGCAAGCCAAATTATGCTAATTGATGTAATGAAGAATTCTTATTACTCGTACTTGTAAATGCTCCATGGATTGTAGAAAAAGACCTAGCCAGTGCCCTGTTGTGGTACAGTGGTAACATGCTCATCTAACAAGGCATTAATTTAGGTTTGATTCTTAATGATACCAAAATAATGAAAAAAAGATTATTTACCAACTAACCGCTAATTGTAGTCTGGGTTTATTGCTTCAGATTCTTCGTGAAAATCATAGTTCAAGGTTTGGCTCCCTTGGCAGTTGAGGTTTGGATTCTTTGGAAAACTGTGTATCCTAGTGTGGCATGATCTTTGCTCTCTGTGCACCATAAAAGCACAAACTAACCCAGTCAATATGTTAAATAAGTAGCATAAAAAAATATCAGTGCAAACTAAAACCAATAAAAGCTCAAAATCAGAACAGCATTACATTCGTTAATGCCTCATCTGAAAAATTATACACTAGTATGCAAAACTTAAGCAACAAATCCATCTTTCAGCATACAACCATGGAATTGTTGAAAAGGGCTTTTTGCAATCGGTACAATGAAAAATCAGCTCAGTAGAAAGGTGATGCATATGCAAATATCAGCACCATGACATCAGGGCATGCAAAACGCATGGAGTCAGTTTGCGCAGTGCAAGGCAACTTGAAGAAAAAGGAAGAAAGGCGCATTTCCAGATGTTCTTCTGTGAGTGAAAGTGAGCCTGTACGTGCAGTATGGCTACAAGAAAACATCAGAGAGCCCCGTTACTAGCATCGCTACTGCTCTCTTTCCATTTCCCAAGCAAATCGTTTGTATGGTCTCCTGATGTACATAATAATAAGGAATAAAGTATTACTTACTTTACATGTTGTAGAATGATTGGAAAGCTTGAGAAGAGGCGTACTTTGACGTCTGTCGCCTAAGAGTTTGGAATTTATGAAAGTGTTGTTTCACGAGTTTGTAAAGCCTTCCAAAGAACAGGTACAGCTGTAAGAAAGGTTGGTGGTGGTCGACCAAGGAAAACAACAGTGACTAATGACTGATATATTGCCCTGCAGGCAAAAAAAATCGAAAGCAGACAGGGGGCAACATTGCTCAACAGTTGCTTATGGCAACCGGATGACAGGTGTCTCGGTTTATTGTGGCCAGATGACTTAATGAAGGTGGCCTATTTGCCTGCCATTCTGAACGCTGCAGAACGCTGCGGAAGAATGGAGCTTCACATTTTCGACAGAGATTCAGTTTCCGGAGATCGTTACTGTGACGAAGTTATCCTTCCCCACGTGCATCTTTTCCGGGGTGCCATTGGTCCTGACTTTGTTTTTATGGATGACAATGCACAGCTGCACAGGATTCTTGCTGTTAAGGAGCTCCTGGAAAGTGAAGATATCCACAGAATGGACTGACCAACATGCTCTTCTGATTTAAATCCCATTGAACATGTGTCGGATACTTTAGGGAGATGCCTGGCAGCACGATCTTACCCTCCGGTGAACACCAGAAAACTGAAACAGATGCTCCTTGAGGAATGGGAACTCTTACCCCAAGAACTGTTAGATAATCTCTTGTTGAGTATGGACAAACGGTGCCACGCAACCACTTCAGTTAGGGGAGGTCATGTCTCTTACTAGGGTTCTTTGGTTTGTTGTTCTCCCTCTTGGCCAGACAGTGTTTTGTACAGACGCCATTCCGTCAATAAAGCCTTTTCCACTTCGTTCCATACTGCATGCGTCCTATTCATTTTTTGCTACTATACTTTCATCATCCTTTCAGTACTACATTGTACCTCTGTAGTATGGATATCATGTCTCCCAGTTGATTTTTGTGGAATTACGGCCAAAATCAGAAAAGTTGCATAAGTTTTGCACACTAGTGTATAAAAAGATCAAAAATTATTTCTCTCACACACACAGAAAATAGAAAGCAATACTTGGAACTATTTTTCGTATGAAAACTTTTTTTTTAAAAGGTTTCTTTAAAACTTGTGACATGAAAGTTTGTAATCCCTGATCAACTCTTAATAGTGATATACTGCCTAGAAAACAAAGTAAAAGTTTTGCTAAAGCTGAGAAGATTGCTTATTTTAATGTGCAATTTTTTACTTTTTATTGTGTAATAGTTTGGTGATACAAAGCTTTTTTTTTTTTTTTTATAAAAGGATATCTATTTTACCATTATAATTGCCGTGAAGCAATTTTCCATCAGAACTCAACTTTAATAAAGAAAATAAAATTTTTAAACAGGAAGACTGTGGCATATAAAAAAGGAAATATAATGTTTGTAGTCTGGAAAGATTAGATTTTATTTACACTGGGAGAGAAGAATTTCGACTTCTGAAAAAAGAATCATGTCATCGCTTCATGTAATAAGAAAGGGTGCAAAGAGGGATTATATTGTGTGTTCATATACAAAACAGTGAGTCAAGACGAAGAGACAGTAGAAGGAGAGGAGAAATGAAACAAGTGATTATTGCAACATTTGCCCAAATAGGCCAAGAATGCACGTACACAAGTCTTGATAAATCCAGTTGCCTGGTCACTATTGGCGACTATATTTTTATATTGGGCAGTCAGGGAATTCCCTTTCCTACTGAGTCCGTATGTTTTCTTTTTGAGGAAGTTGAGTACCATGATTGTTTTGGGATCATAGTTTGCTGCAGTTCATTGAGCCCTGCATATAAGAGGTTATTTCTACAGGTACAATACCATTGGGAAATTCAAAATGTAAAATTCAAGTTTTATTTATATTAAAATAAAGCAAATTAGCAACAGAAATCAACCCATAAAAATTTATTTTTCCCTTTCAAAATAAAACTTTTTGTTTTCAAAATGTCACTTCAAAAGCATACTGGAGTTCCTGATTGATTTTATAAAAGTGCTTAGAGTGAAAAAATTAAATAATTATAATTTTTGTGTACAAATTTATTTTTTCCTTTAGACTAAAGAACAAATAATAGCAGCAAAGACAACTGAAATGCCAGATGACTGTATAAAAAAAGCAGGACCTATGGTAAATATATTTCAATCTGTATGTGTACTGACTATGTGTGACTGAAATAAAATGGAAGATGTATTACTTACAATGAAGTACCTGATAGCGACTCCTCTGATTTACCTAAAATTTTCAAAATAGCAGACCAATGTTTGAAGCATAACCCTGCTGGTTTTTCATTTGCGGATTTGAAGCTATTAATATTTTAAGGTGCTACGAGACTTATTTTTCTATTGTTAGTAGTTAAAGAAGTGCCCTGCAGACTTCATAGTCAAATCGTATATACACACAGTTATCCATGATAGCGTTGCTTTAACAGTTAATAATAGAAAAATAATAATTTCACAACAATTTAAAATATTAATAACTAGTGATGTGCAAAGTCTTTCATTTTGATGATTTGTGTCAATCTGTCTCAGTCATTGAAATGACTCTCTTTAGACTCATTCCTTTAACCTTTTCGCTTGAAGTGTGTATGCTCCTCAAATCACTTCTTTTTCCCCTGGTTGTTGGGTGGGGGAAGGAATAAAATGTGTATTTATATGTGTGCAGAAATAATGCTTATTGCAATTTCTAAAACAAAGGGAAAATGTATATCCTAGTTCATTTAAATAAGGTAGTTCGGCTAAAATTCCACCCATATATATCTATTAATATGACATTTTGCCAAGCATTTATTTCTATATACAGTCTAACTTCAATTTCACAATATCCTCAATTTAACGATTGTTTTTATTGGTCCAGATTGAGTTACATTGAGTCCAGTGTTACATTTTCTTTGCTTTAGCATTTTTGCTTTCGTCGATTTAACCATAACTTTTCATCATTAGCCCATAACTGCAAGTAGAATTTCAGTTAGAAAATCAACTGCCATCAGAAAATCAACTTCAGTTGAGTTCACTTAGTTGAAATGAATGCTTGTTTATAATGTATAAATATGTATTTATTACATTTTAACGTAAACGACGATCTTTTCGATACATTTGAAAAAATCGAAAAGGCAATTTCAAGTGCCAACTCTCAAGAAAAATGAAAACAAACATCAAGGATTTCTTTTCAAAGTAGTAATTACGTACATACTTATGTCTTACGTTTATTAAAATTAAAATGTATTCTTCACAACGCTGGTAAGCATTTTTATGCTTTGCTTTTTCAATAATTTCTTATTTCAGTTCTGATTAATAGTGCACCCATGGGGTCAGCAGTAAGGTTTCGTGGGGCCCTAGACAAATTTTTTCTAAGCCCCTTGTAGTATAAATTAAGCTTGTATAATTACAGTAGGACCTGTATATAACAAGAATCTTGGGACGAATGAGAATGCTCACTATATCCGATTAGTTACTAAATTCATTCTGGAATTTAAATTTTAAACTAAAGTTAATACAGGTACATAGATGCCAACTTTTACGGATTTTCCGTAGTTTGTACGGATTTTAACTCCACCTTACTGTTTTGCAGTTGATACCAACAAAACAACGAAAACCTCATTCAAGATTCTCACATGCATTTTTCTACCGGCCCCTCAAAAAGTCATATTGTTTCTTACGTTTTTTGGTAAAAAAACACACTTTGCAGATGGCCTGTGCCTTTTATGTTTAGATGTGATGCTTCCGACTTGTCCACTCCTCTACACTGTTGTCTGCTCGGCATATATCATAAGGAACCAAGCACATCAGGATTCTCCGTCGTGCCATGTGGAACAGCTGAGAAGGAGAATAACATAAATTATTTGGCGAAAGTTTTTAAATTTTTATGTGAACTCGCAGTTTTACCATATTTTGAATAACTTTTTACTTGCAGGATTTTATTAAAATTTCAGAAAATTTTTCTCACGATATTTTAGAAAATAGTGCTCGATTTATGCTGAGAGTTTGCAACATACATTTTGGAATATTTCCCCTTTCGGCTTTCATTATCTACGCACGTGGAAGTTTACAGATTAATTCAATAGTATATTTACCTATTCAATGTTATTAATTTACATAATTTATAATCCTATTCTGTGAAAAAACGCCACCTGGTGCCTGTTTCTGGAACTTCAAAATGAAACAAAGAACTTGATATTTACGAAATTTTACTTTTTCAGTGACTCATTTGACTTTTTATTTTTATCATGCTTGTTCATTTAATTAAACCATTTTTTTATCTACTACGAAACTCATGTGAAACCGATTTTTCTGTACAAAATAATAAAATCGTGATAGTTACCTTCTACAAAACTGGTGCAAAAGCTTTTTTCTTCTACAAAATTGACGCAAGAGTTTTTTTTCTACGAAACTGATGCTGAAAGCCATTTTTCCTGCTACAAAACTGATACAAAAGATCATTTCTTCTGCTACAAAACTGATACAAAAGATCATTTCTTCTGCTACGAATAGTATTGGTGAGAGTGTGATCACTGTATAATAGGGTGGGTCGAATTTTCAACAGTTGCTTGAATAGAAACATAATAGTGCAGTAAAGTTGCTACTTGTCTAGATAAACACAGTAAAAAAAGAAGTTTTGGAATCAAATAACACCTTCAGGTCGAGCATGAACCCCCAAAATTTGGGAAATTAACCATAAACTGACCTTTTTTAGAAACTTTTGAATAGTGCCTTAAATTGGTCGGATTATCATGAAACTTCAGTTGTGACAGTAATTAGAAATTAGTTAATTGGAAATAATACTTTGATGGACGAAAATGCCCCCTAAGGGAGCGGGCAGGGGGTCGCTTTAGGAAAAAAATTGGCCAAAATTATAAAAAAAAAACCCCATCGTAGAAACGTTCATGATTTCATAAAAATAGGTTAAGCAAATTGTTTGATTAACTATTGTTGTGCAGCTCTTCGCCCGTTTGCATTCCATATCCAGTGAAAAAAAACAAAAAAAAAACGACCCAGAACTCACCAGGGGTGGTGGTCACACTTTGAGTTCCACCCACGCCCTTCCCAACCAACCAACCATAGCTGGATGTGGAAAATCATACTTTTGTGATTTGGTTTGGTTCACAATGAACTGGACTTCGTTTTCAAATATTGGCATTTGGCAGCGAGAAAGCAAAGTTGCAATGATGAAATTCGTCTCTGCTGTTACCACCACATATTTTACTTGCTGCTTCTGTAATTAGTTTCACAGTACGTTTAACTGCCTGATTCGTCATCATCATCTTTCGCTTTGCCATTTCCCATGTTATATGGGGTCGGCGTTATGGTCCTTTAATCTTCTCTTCCACAATCTTCTATCCAATGCCTCTTCTCTACTCCATCCATACTCTTCCAGATCTTCCATCACTTTATCCTTCCATCTCAGCCGGGGTCTTCCCCTTACCACCAACTTATCCAATACCTTTCCCACATATTCCTCATTTCACCGTTCCATATGCCCAAGCCATCTTAACCTATGTTCTTGTATCTTTCTTCCTATGGGTCCAACCTTGGCCGTACCTCTAATTAGGTTATTCCTTATTTTATCCCTCCTTGTAACGCCATTCATCCACCTCAGCATTCTCATCTCAGCCACTTTCATCTTCCTTTCATGCGCTCTTGTAATTGGCCAAGTCTCCGCCCTGTATAACGTTGCAAGTCTCACCACAGTTTTGTACAATCTTCCTTTCATCCTACTACTTACTTTCCTATCACAGAGCACTCCACTAATCTTTCTCCAATTTAACCACCCACATGGATATTCTGTGTTGTATCTCTGTAGTCGAAACTTCATCGCAGTCTATGAATGATCCAAGATACTTAAATTTTTGTGCCGATGGTAATCCTTCATCTTGTAGACCTATGCTACTTACGCTTTCTCCATTTAGTGCCACATATTCTTTGTTTTGCTTATTCTCAAACCTCTAACACTTTCCCCCATTCCTCGGTTTTCCTTTCTACTTTTTCACAGGATGTTTCGCATAGTACAATGTCATCTGCATACAGCATACTCCGTGGTGCATTACTGTTTACGTCTTTCACTATAACATTGATTATCAGAACAAATAAGTAAGGACTGACAGCTGAACCCTGCTGCAGCCTAACCTTTACCGGGAACCCTTCTATCAAACCTACACTGCTCCTAACCTGCGTCTCCACTCCTTCGTACATTTCCTTTACAAGCCTTTCATACTTCTCCGCTACTCTCTTTCTTTTTTCATACACCTCCATATCTCTTGTCTAGGTACTCTATCATATGCCTCCTCCAAATCTATGAACATCATATGTAACTCTGCTCGCATCTCTCTACATCGTTCCATGAGCTGCCTCAGTACAAATATAGCGTCCGTTGTTCCTCTGCCTGGCATAAAACCAAACTGTTCAGCTATTATATCTGTCTCCTTTCTAATCCCCATTTCCACAATTCTTTCCCATATCTTCAGTGAATGAGACATCAACTTTATTCCTCTGTAGTTACCAAATTCTTGCACATCACCTTTACCTTTATATATTGGTGCAATAATACTCTTTCTTCACTCATTCGGTATCTTCTCCTGTTGCCACAATTTTTTTGTAAGGTCCCACAGGATATCTATTCCTTCACCTGCCAAGCTCTTCCATACCTTTATCGGGATCTGGTCCATACCTGTTGCTGTCAGGTTCTTTATTTTCCTAAGCACCATTTCAACTTCATTTCTGCTTATATCTCCCACCTCTCTTTCAATTGCTGTTCCATCACCAAATAACACTCTTGGGTTTTCTTCGTTTAGTAACTTACTAAAATATTGTCTCCATCTTTCTCTAATCCACGATTGTTCTCATGTTATCACCCCTCTATCACCTTTTATCTGCCTAATCATTGTAAAGTCCTTTGACCCTTTATATCTCACTTTAGCTATTCTTATTAACTGCCTCTCCCCATCTTTTCTTTCCATTTCTTCATACGCGTCTTCCACCGCTTTCGTTTTTGCTATGGCCACAACTTTCTTTGACTCTTTATTTGCCAATTTATATGCTTTTTTGTCTTCCACGCTACCTGTCAGGTCCCATCTTTTCTTCATCTCTTTCTTATGTTTTATTGCCGATTTCACTTCTTCATTCCACCACCATGCCTCCTTTCCATTTGGGCGTCCTTTTCCTGATGTTTTTCCTAGCACCTCCTCCTGTCTTTCTTATAATATAACTATTAAACTTCCACCATTCTGGTAAATCTTCCGCCAACGTTATCTCTTTTAGCACCTTTTCTTTGAACTCCTTTCCCAGATCATTCTCCTTCAGTTTCCACCATTTTATCTTCTGTTCTCTCTGCCTTGAATGTTCCATATTTTTCCTAGTTGCTAGTTCCCAATTTACTACAAACAGTCTATGCTGTGCCGCAGCACTCTCACCACTAATCACGTTACTGTTTCTTATTTCCTTGAGATGCCTTCTGCGACACATAACATAGTCAATCTGGCTAGTTCTGTCTCCACTTCTATAAGTGATCATTTGGTTTTCCCTCTTTTCAAAGAAAGTGTTAACAATCGCTAAATCAAGTGCCACCGCGTGATCTATAATCCTTTCTCCTCCTTCACTTCTCTCTCCCACATTCCACTTTCCAAATATTCGTCTTTCCTCTCTTTTACTTTTTCCTGAATGTCTATTTAAATCACCCACAATGAACACTCTCATTCCTAGGTGTTTCTATTACCACTTGATCTAGATTCTTCCAAAAGGCATCTTTTTCTTCCTCTTTGCATCCTGTCTGAGGGGCATATGCATAAATTATTCTGGTTAGGTTTCCTCTTATTTCTAATTTAATGGACATAATCCTATCACTCTTTCTGTTGACATCATATACTTCGTCCTGAAGTTCTTCCGCTATCACAATGCCTACTCCATTTCACCCTCTCACATCGGTTCCACTGTAAAACATCTTATATCCTTCACCAAGTTCTTTAGCTTTGCTTCCTTTCCACCTAGTTTCTTGTAGGCACAAGATCTTTACTTTTCTTCTTTGCACCACGTCCACTATTTCCCTACTTTTTCCATTCATTGTACCAATGTTTAACGTGCCTATTCTTATTTCCAACACTCTCTTCCTCTTTCGCTGGACTAGCTTCTTTAGCCGACCTCGTCCTTGGTTCGGTAGCCCTTGCCCACTTCTCACAGATGTCGGGCTACATGTCTGCGCGTCGCTTACAGGGTACGCCTTAGCCTTGGTATAGCTTCCATTCTTCATATTTCTATTTGGTTTTGGCATGACATTTTTACAACTGGATGCCCTTCCTGACATCAGCCCTCCTCATTTATCTGGGCTTGGGACCGGCACCTATTGAGGCTGGCTTGCACCCTTCGGTGGCTGAGTTAAACCACCTGAGTATGACATGGAAATTCGTTTATGTCGAAAGTTGGTATCTGCTTGGAATCAATGAGGGCTAAGATTTCCTCGGATGTTGCAGATGCTAGAAGTGGAGGAAGGGTAATTTTTGTTGATGACCAACGATTAACCCTGTGTAGTCTTTTTCATTAAAATTTAAATCAGGTATGATGAAAGTATTTGCATTTCTCTAGTTTTCTCTGGCTTTTAAAATGCGTCTGACAACAAACTCTCTGACATGCTGTCTTTCGTCCTTCACCATAGCCAGAAAAAGATTCTTAAGATGGGCAAAGAAGGCATTGGATGCGATGGAACAAACACTGGGTGGAAAAATGAAGCCATTAGGTTTATAGAACTTTATGTCAAATAACCTTTACAGTTGTCCATCTGTATGCTCTACTTCAATGACTTGCCATTGAGGCACCTCACTAAAAACTTAGATGGCAAAACAATTGCCCGTAGTCATGTTCTGGGCCTATCGGAAAGCACCTTCAAAGATGTGAAAAAGTACCAATGGCAAAATTCCTGGAAATTCAGTGCATACTTCCAAAAGTGAACAAGGATATTCTAAGCAAAGATTAAAAATGTTTATCACTGACCATCCACTCAGGTGTTTGTCCTCCAGATCTTGCCATTTGTAACCCTGGACTGCTCAGCTATTCCAGGTGGTTGACAACGGTTAATAGAGTACTTAGACTATACGTTGCTTCCTCAGACCCATCTTCAAATCTTATTCATATCACAGTGTTCATCCTGAAAGTATACTCACCTCGATGGTTCACAATCAAAACCCAACCAGCAATACTTAAAGGTCTAAAACATGTTTTTCAGTGTATTCAGGCTTCCCGATATTTACCAGATCATCTCAAAACAATCATTGATCCAATAATCCAAAACAATGCCTTTTTTGCCCATCATGAAAATCTTCTTGGTATGGTGAAAGATGAAAGACGGCACATAAGAGAGTTTGCTTTAAGGTGCATTTTAAAAGCCAGGGAAATACCAGAGAAATGCAGATCCGTATGTACGTTCATCACTCCTGATTTAAATTTTGATGCAAAAGACTACACTGGGTTGATAACTTGGTGATCAACGAAAATTACCTATCCTCCGCTTCTAGCATCTGCAATATCCAAGGATATTTTAGACCTCATTCATTCTAAGCAGATACCAACTTTCAATATAGATGAATTTCCATGCCACACTCAGGCAGGTAAATGTTTACAGCGAAACCAGTTACAGAAGCAGCGAGCAAAGTAGGTGGTGGTAACAGCAGAGATGGTTTCATCAGAACAACTTCGCTTTCTCGCTACCAAATGCCAATATTTGAAAACAAAGTCCAGTTCATGGGGAATCAAACCAAATCACAAGAGTAGTGATTTTCCACTTTCATCTATGGTTGGTTGGTTGGGAAGGGCGTGGGTTCAACTCGAAGTGTGGCCACCTCCCTGTGGTGAGTTCGAGGTCGTTTTCCTTTACACTGAATGTGGAATGCAAACAGGCGAAGAGCTGCACAGCAATAGATAATCAATGAGTTTGCTTAACCTACTTTTTTGAAGTCATAAACGCTTCTACGATATTTTGACTTTTTTTTTCACAATTTTGGCCAATTTTCATCCTAAAGCGACCCCCTGTCCACTGCCTTTGGGGGTATTTTCGTTCGTCAAAGTATTATTTCCTGCTAGCTTTTTTCTAATTACTGTCAGTTACAACCGAAGTTTCATGACACTCCGACCAACTTAAGGCACTTTTCAAAATTTTCTAAAAAGGTCAATTTATAGCTAATTTCTCAAACTTTGGGGATCATGCGCGACCTGAAGATACTGTCCGATTCCAAAACTTCTTTTTTCACTGTGTTTACCTTGATGGGTAGCAACTTTTTTGCACTATTACATTTCGATTCGAGCAACTTTTGAAAATTCGACCCACCCTACTGTGTAAGTACATACACAGTTTAGTCACATTCTTAAGAATACTTGCATGTTTTTTCAAGGGGGTGGGGAGGTACATATATTGCTTTGTAACAACACAGGTCCTTTACTTATAAAAAATCTTTTTGCAGGAAATAAAAGAGTGCAGTTTTACTGAAAACTACTGAAAATTCTTTACTTTTTTACTGATGGCTACTTTTTCAGGTTGGCATCTCTGCAGGTAACAAATTTGCATGCAAATGTACGTACAAAAACTGAAAAAATTGCACAAAACGTCACAAAAAGTCACCCTGTGATAAAATGACTGCCCTTGTGATAAGGTCTGATTAGCAACAATTCTAAAATAGCGTTGAGTCTTCACCATGCTGGGCCCCTAAAAAAAAGTAGGCTGTAGACTTTTGTTTTGTTTATCTATGTGATAATCCTGTCCTGTGCGTTCAGAATTTTTGTTCTGGGGGAGGGCCAAAAATGTAAAAGGTATTGTTTTTTTTAATGTAATAGTTAGTATTTGTAACACACTTTATATGTAAATTTTCAGCCCAATGAAGGGCCTGGGATCCATTCCTTCCCCTACCCCCATGGGTTCATCATTGGTTCTGGTAAATGTGTTTCCCCTGATTTAACGAATCGATCAATTTAACAGTTAGTGATTATTTTCACTAGTCCCATGAAAATATTTAAATCAAGGTTAGACTGTATTATATAGAAGTATTTATCATATATACTATATATTCTTCATCAGTATTTCCACCTTCACGTTTTACTCTTACGTTGAAAGTATCCAGTAGAGAGCTTACTGATTTGTTTGAAATTTACAAAATAGTTTGCAAAATAATTCGAAGTACCATTACGCAGATCATATGCACAAAATAAATAATATATCGTTAAATTTTGCTGGGTTCACAAGTATGTTGAGATTGCTTGGAATCAATAGGCTGACATTTCTGCAAAATCTGTGACAATAGAAACAGAAAATTCAGACATTCTTTCTATTGGCTTTTGAAACTAAATTTTTCAATTTTGTTTTTTACAATAAGTGCTAATCAGATTGAGAAGAATCAGGGGCATAGCATTTCTAAAATTATAGCGAAGGGTGCTCATGTAACTCTAAAGAAGATCAAGTGATTTAGTGTTAAGGAGAACAATGTGTTTTGTTGTCCAATGGGGACTTGAGCCCCTCCTTTTCTTACACCACTAGAACAAACAAATTCTTAAACTTTTCCTTGTTAAACCTCAGATTATATGTAAAAAAAATAACCTGTATGTGCCACTTGAAAGACTCACTCAAAATGGTCAATTCCTTCATGAATGACACATCACTATTAATAATTTCATAACTTCACATCCGTGAATTTGTGAATGAAAAGCTGGCAGGGTTATGCTTCAAACATTAGTTTGAAGCTAAACTTTCAACAAATTGGAGGAGTTGCTATCAGGTACTTTCCTTGTTAGTATCACAATTTGAATTCATCATGAAAACTTGCATCTTTTTGATGTTATTTATTAAATCTATTTTTGTAAATAAAAGATCATATTTTTATGTGTTGATTGATTGCAAAAGTTCGTGCCCGTTTTTCATAGATGGCGTAAACTGTACTGCAGGACGCAGCTTCGGCATTTTTGATTGGTCATGTTGTATGCACTGATTAGATGATAGTGCTGTGTGTCAATTTAGCATCAGACATCGTTCAGATAAGTTGATTTGTGCATGAGAGAAATTTTTCAAAATGGAAAACGAACATTTGAGGCATGTAATGCTATATGAGTTTCGAAAATGTGCAAGTATTGGGACTGTATAAAAAACCATTCAGAGTGTTTACATGGACCATGCCCCTACTCTCCGTACAGTTTATAAGTGGTTTGATAGATTTTGAAATGGTGATTTCAACTTGGAAGATAAACCCCTCTATTTATGGCCTTCTGGCATTGATGACAAAATAGTGTGTTCCTTGGTGGAAAAAACCCAAGGGATTACAAGGAGATTCCTGAGATGATGAACATGGATAATTCGACTGCATTTCATCATTTAAAAAAGCTTGGATATATTTCCAAGGTCGAAGCATGGGTGCCACATTTATTGACCGAAAAGAATAAGCCAAATCGAATGAATGTGACAATTTCTCTCCTTACATATAATGAAAAAGAGCCTTTTTTGGATCAAGTATTAACAGGCGATGAAAAGTGGATTCCGTACAACAAAGTAAAGTGGAAAATGACCTGAAGAAAAGCATGGAAAAGTGCAGAACCGGTCGTTAAAGCTGGCCTGCATCCAATGAAAGTGTTGTTTTGTGCTTGGAGGGATTGCAGGAGAATTATTCATTTCGAGCTATTCTGACATGCCGAAACGATCATGGCATACAAGTACTATGAGCAACTTACTAGAGTCGGTGTGGTTATTTAAAAAATGTGCAGTTTTGGTTAATCATAAAAGCATCGTCTTTCACGACTTTGCTAGGGCACATGTCGCCAAACAGACGCTGCGAAAAATGTAGGAGTTGCAATTTGAAATTCTGCAGCACCCACCTTATTCTCCAGATGTTTCTCCTTCAGATTTTCATCTGTTCCGATCTTTACAGAACAGTTTGAATGGCAAAAATCTTAATTCTGAGGAAGTTGTCAAAAACTACCCCCACAAATTTCTTTTAAGGAAAACCAAACTCTTTCTTTGAAAATGGGATCTACAAGCTTGTAGATTGTTATAAAACAATTTTAAAGAACAATGGTGTCTATATAATTGATTAATAAATGTATTCTTTAAACTCTAACGTATTGAATTTTATCTTTAAATCGGGCACAGACTTTCGCAATCACCCAACATTAAAATTATGTCAGGTAACCTATTAACCTTCGTTTGCATTGGCTTTAAATGTTAATTCTAGGAAAACTAAGTCTCTCTTCACAATAGCTTTATTTGCATGGACGCATCATTACACAAAGCAATTACATTCATGAAAATAACGTTCACATCTAAAATACATGTGAACAAATAATATATATATTTGCATAAAAATATTTTCTTTTAGAAATTAAAAAAAAATGAACTTTTTTTTTTAATAACATCAAATCGTATACACTTACATTCAGTAAAGGTTATATTGTGTGTTCATTTTATTCAAAATTGTACGACAAGCATGCTATTTAATTTATTAATTCTTAATTAACATTTTTCGTATTTGCTTCTTATTGTATAGATTGTCATTAGAAATTTATAATGTTTCATGCATTTTCAAGGATTTATGAATTTATTTTTCATAATATGTTTTTAAATGCCTTTATATTACTGCGTTACTTTTTAGGAACTGATTTTATTGTGATATAATTTTATACCTTTCATTTATTTTAGACTCTGTTTCAGTCCCTGATCACTTCTGTTGTGTTTCAATTTGTTCCCCAACAACTTAGTACAGCAGGTAATATATGTTTAATGCAAGCTTTTATATATATATAATATATATATATATGTGTGTGTGTATATATATATGTGTGTGTGTATATATATGTGTGTGTGTGTATATATATATATATATATATTTCTTTTAGAAATTACATACAAAATTTACTATATTGTGTGCTTGTATTTTGTATTATAGTGTACGTTATACTTTTGATCTGTGTTTTTTAAATAATTTACAATGGAATCTGGTCTGTATAAACAATGTTGGTTATGAAGTTTTTAATAAAGTTGAATTTAAATACAGTTCCTAATGGAGAAAATGTAATATCATGAAGGAATCATCAGAGCTGTATGTAAATTACAGAATGGCTGGTTGAAGATATTTTATGAAAATGATTAGAGTTACATAACAATTATGTCAAAGATTTGGGAGATAAATAAGCAAAAAATTGGTTGTGAATTAATGAGGGGCATTAGAAACATCATTAATCGTAAAATATTAAAATAAAATAGATATTTCATACTTTGCCTAAAAATGTCTAGGCAATCTATACAATGCCAGCCTTTCACACTTTACCGGTAACCATATAATATGGAAATGAATTGCCCAGGATAGATTTTTGTAAAAAGCACTTAGAGAAACTTCCATGCAGCTGTGGATAGGTAATGATTGAGTGTTATGGTATGTAATCATAAACTTCATTTGATTTTCATACAACAAAGTGGTATATGTGTGTTAAAATTTGCCAAATATTTCATTTTCTTTTTTTAACATGATAAAAAAATCGTTTTCAAAAAAATATCGAAATGTAGGGCTCATAAGATTTTGAAGTAAAAACTCTAAGGTCTTTTGAATAAGATATAAATTTTCTTCTATGGCTTTCAATTACATGAAAATTGCATATTTTCTCTAGGATTTCACACAGTACTTATATAAAAACAGTTAATCTTATTATAGGAAACTGTAACTTGTTTTTCAGATAAAGACAGTGCAGTTCAAACTCGTCAAAAATCCAGCATATTTTGATAACTTAAATTCCTGGGTAAGATGTTTTTATTACATATAATACATTTTGAACTAATTTCTATTTCATTTTTGATGTTTCTCATTTTAAAACTGTAAATTTTCAAATATTACACGAGGAAATATTTGAACGTAAAGTATGAGAAACAAATGTAGTCTTGATGCTAATCTTTTGAATTACATTTTGTAGCTTGTGCAGTTACTTGCAAGAAACATTCCATCAGTGAAAACAGACATATTAGATGTAGAGAACTTTGGAATTTGCCTAAGGGTTTGCTTTCTAGAATCTGCACATGGTAAAAATATTTATGTAATCTTTTCATAAACATGAATTAAAGAATTGATGTACATTTGGAGTTCTTTTGTTGGTTGAAGTTCGCTATTTCATTGTACTTTTATTTACAAGGGAATTGTCTCGGGTGCCGGTTGAATTTAGGATTAAGATATGCTGGGTTTTGCAGAATCCGCCTTCATTTTTAAGAATATATATTCAGTTTTTTGTAAAACACAGATTTCGTTGAGTTATTAAATATGAAAAATTGGATTTATCGCCAAATCTGGTATCATGTTATCCATTCGTTACGTAGAAAATACATTATAGCTGCTTCGATATATAGAAGCTCGCCAAATCATCGCCAAGAGATAAGAGCGTAGTTAAAATTTTAATCACATTTGAAAGACGAAATGCTATGTCGTCACTCAATAATTAACGTGCTTGTTTTCTACCCCTCTATTTAGTTTGTCATTTTTATTTCTTCAAATAGAACTACGGTACTAGAATCAAACTCCAGAAATTTATCTTTTAATTTGATTTCATTGTTTATCAATTTATTACTTGTATATATAAGCATATTTGTTTTATTTACATTTTTTTAAATCATCGTAATTAATTATTAATTAATGTAATAATAAAAAAATCAAATTTTTATAAGGTGTACTTAAGTGACGACATGTTATCTAAATATACATATCCTTGTTTGTTTATTAGTTTTACATTCCAAATGTATATCATAGGCGTAGCCTATTTTCCTTCTAGGGGTGGGGGGGAAATCATTGTCAGCTCGAAATGTACCACTAAAATGTACTACTATCATTTTTAGGGGGGGCAACTACCCCCAGCTGGTTATGGCCATAAATGCATAGGCTACATGAGATAGGACCGCTGGCTTTAAGTGACCTCCGAATCACAATACGTTTACAAAGAAAAACAGCCATGGCTTCTTGGGGATTCGAACCCACCGCCTAGTGTTACCGATTTCTTTCCAAAAGAACGTCTTACCAACCAAGCTACTGGGACCGCCCCTTCATTTTACATTTATTAAATAAAGATATAATGTTAAATAGCAATAATTATTTTTAAATCCTTTTGTACAGTTACAACAATTTTATTTTCAAGCCTATTTTCGCTGTAAATCATTATTACTAATTGCTATATGAAATATGAGAGTCTCACAGCGTACATGTTTAGTTAGGCGAGCTGCGCGACTTCCGGCATTAAAATGGTTATTTACCTTTCTTTGAATTTTGACATTGTAAAATTTGCCACCCTAGGCAATAGCACGGGTCGCCCCCACTTGGAGCCAGCTCTGTCAGTCTACCTACTTTGAAACATAGGCGTTAACTCAGAGGTTAAATACAGCGTAAATTGGATGGGGGAGGTGACAAAAAATCCAAAATTGTATGGGGATAAAAGTACGATCTTACCTCTTTTCTAAAACTTAAGGTCCGACAATTTTCCGTTTTTTTTCTATGAAAAACATCAGCGTTACATCGGCATTTAGATATTTTTCTAGGCCTATGGCCGATTTACCCCCCAAGTTAACATCGGCCGCCGATGACGATGGCTGATTTTTTTAACAATCAGCGCCGATGCATCGGTATCGCCGATTGATCGGTCTAGCTCTAGTTTTAATGGTACACTTACTGTAGAATGTGTGCAGTTTTTCTGCCCACTGTAGTCTAGGGGGTGAGGTTCCCTAAGCAAGGTGTTTGTATTTCTCAAAATACCATAGGTCATTGAACAGCATGACTCTACTTGTCCTTGTGCCATATAACAAACCTTTTTTCCCTATGCTCTCAGCAGTTCTTTATCTTTAGCAGTTAAAGCCCATGTTTTGGCTCAATGTAAAACTCTACAGGTCTTATTGTTTTATAGATGGCTAGTTTTCATGAGACATGCTTAAAACTTCGAATTTTTTGGAATACAAAGAGGCACATACTTCTTGCTGTTATTTTTGCTTTGATCTCTGTCCTAATCTTATTGTCTTTTGAAACAATGGCTCCTGTTTTCAACTGTTGCATTCTTTTGAAGTTCCATCCATTGTTGTTACATCTCTATATTGCGAAATTTGCCAACCTTTCATAATACTGCTCTCCGATGATTAAATGGGTCTGGGGGTCAAGTAAGTGTCACTTCTAATATATATATACACACATACATACACTACTGATCATTAATTTCAATACTCTCCCTTGTTTTTTGAGTTTTTCAAAGAAGTGTACAAAGTAATAAACTCACATAAATATAATCTTTAATTCAAGCAAAGAAACATATTTCATTACATAATTTACCATACACAACAGAATTTTGTCTTAAATCTTGCCTTCAGCAAAGTAACCACCTTTAGAAGAAATGACTGCCACACAAACTCGGGGCATTTTATTGGTGAGTTTGTCTAAAATCTCAGATCTAATATTTTTCCAATTGCATTGAATTATATCCCACAGATGATTTTGGTTTGTAATATTTATGTTTCTGATGCACCTGTCCAAATGATCCCAAAGAAGTTCAATAGGGTTGCAGTCTGGACTCTGGGATGGCCAAACTATATTTTCGAGGCTTGTTGATGTTGCTTTGATTTAACATAGTTTCTACACCGATGTAAACTATGTTTTGGATCATCTTGTTGTAGTATGAGTCCACAGCCAATGAGAGATCAGTGCCAGAGGGAATAGCATATCACACAAGGATGTTGTGGTATTTTTTGGAGTCCATGATTCCATTTTTTTACACGATCACCAAAATCACCACCATCAAAACTTTACCAGACCATGATTGAATCCCTACAAAGCTTGATTGTAGGTTTGATACAAACGGATAACATGCATTGACCCATAGCACGACTAACAAACTGATGCCTCTTATGAGGGAACCTCACGAGAATTCAACATCTGATTTTTTAAAAAATTATAATTTTTTGAAAAAGGTTGTTAAATGAAGAATAATGGTGAAAGAAAAAAAAATTCCAACTAATGTCTGATAGCAAATATATAGCCCTTTGAAATTCAGTAGATTGTACTGAAATTTCACATCGTTGCCATATGAGCAACAAACGTGTGTATGTATAATTACTAGATGAAAAAGCACTAGCATACACAGAATTAGATTTTGGAGGGGACTGAACAATTTTTTTTGGGGGGTGGGGAGGAGGTCCTGAATACCTTAAATGACCTTTACTTTTTCAATCATAGCTTTTTCATTTCCAAGGCAGCAGTAGCCACATCAGTCCCCCATTCGGTACGAGCTTGTTGACAAGGGAACTGTTGGACATTTCAATGGCCAATTTTTTAATTATAATGGCAATGGTGTAAAAGGGTTTTTCTATATTCAGGAAGCATGGGTTTTGAAAGTGTCAGGAGACAGGCACGTTTGGCACTTTTGTCATGTCGATACCAAAAACACAAAGACACACATCCCTATGACACAACTTCATGAATAAAATGTTAAAATAATACTGAGTTCTAATATTTGGATTTGGTTAGAGTTGTATTAATAAGTGAAAATATTAGCAGCTTGCACTTTAGTATAAAACAAAGGTAAATTAATGAAAATAGGACACTGATTGAACAATAGTTGTTAGAATGTTAAACTCGCTTATTATTTATAACTGGCCGTCAAGGAGTCTTGTCTTTGTGTTTTTGGCATACTGATGTGCCAAGCGTACCAGTCTCCTATTTCTGAAAACATCTGCTTCCTGACTGTGGGAAAACCCTTTTACACCATTGCTGTTATAATTAAAAAATTAGCTATTAAAATGTCCAACAGTTCCTTTGTAAGATATTATTACCCTTCTCAGGGATAACACAATTGCCAAATAATGGTCAACACACAAAGCCACCAGGGAAAGTTTTTTGTGAGTTTTCGTGGGGGAATTTATATACTTAATAATTTTCGACACCCATGTAGAAGCAGCTCAAGCTAGAACTTTTTAGGTATAGGAGAAAAAGAAATGCCACCATGATCAAATATGCTGAGATCTCGTTTCTTCCCCATTCTGTATTTGAATGTTACTTAGACGATCAGTGTACAGTTTGATGACATCCATATCCTCATTGATGTGGCACTATTCTATTCGCTGAGGGATAACTACAGTGCAATTTTGCCAACATGGCAGGTGTCTCTAATTCACCTGCTCATGAGTATATAGTCCAGTGATAAAAGTGCTTGTAAATCCACACTACCCTGACACTTTTAATTATATTTTCAATCTGAATAGTTGTATACCAATCTGTCCTGTCATTTCAAATTTCACAGGCAGAACAAGTAGCTATAGTTCCATGCCTTATGCACTTCTGACTATAATTCTCTGATAGTTACAGTAAATTGTTGCCGTTCTGATATAGTACAATTTCATTAATGGCACCTTTTCGTATAATTTTGTTGATATTGCTGTTGTAATGCCGGCAAATATCTGTGATTCTGAGGAGACTGATGTGGTTTTATAGAGCTGAGTAGTAAATATTTTGCAAATAATGTAAGCTGTTGCCATTGCCGTCTGATGAAAAATGTTGTATCTCTTTTTCTTTTCAATAAATGATGTGTGCATCCTTTGAAGTGTCTGTTCAAATTTCACTTCATTATGAGAACTGGAATTCATGCCAGGGTCTTTTTAGTAGGATTTTTTTTTTAAATGAGCTTTAAAAATAAGATTTTGTTTTTTATGGGTTAAATATACATTTTATTGAAAAAATTGTGTTTTTGATTATAATAATTTTAAGTTGAGTTGACA
>QLNU02013996.1:21799-33117 GCA_006491805.2 Dysdera silvatica
TAATGAATTGGTGATTAAAGTCATGAATTTTGTTGTCCAGAAAAATGGACATAAACAATTGATATGATTTATCGATTCTTTTGCAGCCATTCAATTTTTTAATCGATTTATCATAATATTAGGGCTCCTTCACTTTTTTTTTTTTCCAACCCCGGAACTGCAGTGATCAGTTAGTCAGTAAGAGCTTAATGTAAAAATAAAGGCTTTTTGGTTTTACGGCTCAAAGACTACAGTGGTCATGCTGCGCCGGGACCTACTGTTTTCCGAGGAATCCGAACCTCTTAAGGCCTAGGGAACCAAACCCCGGACTACAGTGAGCAGTGCGATCTTTATGAGATCTCTGAGTAAGCGTTCTTAGTACACTGTTGGGAGTCGAACCTTGGATTTATTTTTACGGAGAGCAGGTACCACACGCCACGCGGGCCGTAAAAAGCAAGGCAAGATTGCGAGTAGCCTGTGGCCTTCAACCTGAATATTCGTTTTATGAGGCTTGGAGACGCTGCTCATATCAGAAAATAAAAAGATGTTATATAATATACTGGGCGTAATCTGTCTCAGAACAGGGGCACGGATTCAAAAGAGAGGCAAAATCGTATTTTTTCCACCCAATTTTTTTTTTGTTTTTTTTTTTGACCCCCCTAGTTTACGCTATATTTAATCCAAGGCTCAATTTATAATAATAAAAAGTGAAGGAGCCCTAATATTATGATAAATCGATTAAAAAAAAATCGAATGGCTACAAAAGAATCCATAAATCATATTAATTGTTTATATCCATTTTTCTGGACAACAAAGTTTATGACTTTAATCAAAAATTCATTCTTTTTTCATGAAAGTGTCTATTTAGGGGTTCTGGCTAATATTTAAATAATTAAACAATAATATAAATCAACGTTTATTGGCGTAGTGATACCAGCGCCGATGGTATGGCGTGATTAGATGGTGAAACGTTCGAAAGAAAATAAATATTTCTGCCTTCGGTGGGACCTGAACCCACGACCTTCCACTTGCCGGGCGGAGGCTCTACCCACTGAGCTACGAAGGACAATATATAATCTCTTTACGAACGTATATATACTGTTGCCAGTTATTTCGCAGAATGGTGTAGTACATAGACTACTATTTAAACCAAATTGCAAAGAGACTGGTATTAAATTGATCGAAATGCACGTTGCAGCATACAGGTATGTATTTATTTTATATAAATCGAACACTACGCAGATTAAATCAAACAACAATGTCAATCAATCAACGTTTATTGGCGTAGTGATACCAACGCCGATGGTATGGCGTGATTAGATGGTGAAACGTTCGAAAGAAAATAAATATTTATTTTCTTTCGAATGGCCATACCATCGGTGTTGGTATCACTACGCCAATAAACGTTGATTGATTGACATTGTTGTTTGATTTAATCTGCGTAGTGTTCGATTTATATAAAATAAATACATATGCTGCAACGGGCATTTCGATCAATTTAATACCAGTCTCTTTGCAATTTGGTTTAAATAGTAGTCCATGTACTACACCATTCTGCGAAATAACTGGCAACAATATATATACGTTCGTAAAGAGATTATATATTGTCCTTCGTAGCTCAGTGGGTAGAGCCTCCGCCCGGCAAGTGGAAGGTCGTGGGTTCAGGTCCCACCGAAGGCAGAGATATTTATTTTCTTTCGAAGGTTTCACCATCTGGTCGCGCCATACCATCGGCGTTGGTATCACTACGCCAATAAACGTTGATTGATATTGTTGTTTGATCCAAGGTATTGTTCACCTTAAATTTATCCCTAAAGAATGCATCATCATCAAGGCTCTCTACCTTGACATGTAATGGTTATGTGAGTCGATCCATAAAAAGTGACCTTGATTATTGGCTGATCAACCATGGATGGCATTGCATGACAATGCACCAGCACACCGGTCACTCCTTGCCTCCAACTTTCATACTAAGAACAGAACCATTGTCTTTTCACACCTGCTTTGTTTGACCTCATCCCCTGGAACTTCCACCTGTTTCCTGATCTCACTCATCGACTTCAAGGTTGTTGCTTTTCAGGCACAGACGTTAAAGCAGCATCATTGGAGGTGTTGAAGGATATTGTAAAGAACGGCTTCCAGAAGTGCTTTGACAAACTTTATAGCCACTGGCAGAGGTGCATTGTTTCACGAGACTCGTATTTTGAAGGTGAATGTGTTTCACCTTTCAAATCATAGTTATTTATGGACTTATAAACACAGTATTGGGATTTTTAGATCCTACTATGTATTGTTTAATGAAAGAGAATTGGTACATTAGCATACACTTGCAGCTTTACTTGTATAGAAATTCAAAACGCTTTTGTATTTTGACTTAAGTGGTACATTATTTATTAGCTGTGAAACTTTTAGTTTATCACATAAACTCTGTTTTGTTTGTTTTTTGGTTTTACGGCTCAAAGACTACAGTGGTCATGCTGCGCCGGGACCTACTGTTTTCCGAGGAATCCGAACCTCTTAAGGCCTAGGGAACCAAACCCCGGACTACAGTGAGCAGTGCGATCTTTATGAGATCTCTGAGTAAGCGTTCTTTTTGCACTGCTGGGAGTCGAACCCGGATTAGCCGCGCAATAGGAGAACGCGTTACCACACTGCGCCACCGCAGGGCACATAAACTCTGTATCCATCTCTAAATGAAGCCTTTCACATCGTGCCAATACAATGACTGGTGACCAGTGATTGGGGTTAGACTAATTGGACAATATTGAAAAGACCTTCCATCCAAATTTCTAAGCAAAAGGAAGGGGGCTATAAATGAAATCTTTATCTCAAGTTGTTGTATTCCACTATAACTCAAGGCCATGAAAAGGAGAATCTTTAACATCCTTCACACAAACTAGGGGCTAGAAGGGGGAAGAGGTTTCCTTCTAGGGGAATTCAAAATTTTTATTTTGAAAAATGAGTATGAACTTATGAGTATGTAAGCGTTGCGAATATTTTTGCAGATGGTATATATTTTTACCTTATTTTGTATATTTAGACCAATGTCAAAATTTTACTAGTTATGGTAAGCCTTTATTCAATCTTGTACATTGTTGTCAAGGATAAGAGTTATTACTGCAGTTTATGTAATTCATTAATTTTTCTTATTAGTAAGAGGGTTAAGTTTAATTTTTCTAAACTGCTAAATTTGTAGTCCTAGTGTGGCATGTTGTAATGCGTTTATCTAATGTGCTTTTAACCTAGATTTAATTCCAATGGTACTGTAAAATAAGTACCATTTTTCTGCCCACCATATTCCAAGGTTTGGGATCCTGAAGTGGTGCAGTTGTAACTTGTTCACATAGAGTTCTGTTAATCTATGCTTGACCCGCAATGTTAAAAAAAAAAAAAATTACCTAACTGCTGACTGTAGTTGTTCCAGGTTGGTTCCCTCAGCCATAAAAAGTTCATAGTCCTTGAGGAAAGAGGTAGGTCTACTTCCCCACAGCAGCATAGTGGCAGTGCATTCATCTATCATGCTATTCACCTCGATTTGTTTCCCCTAGTGGTACCATAGAATATATGCCGTTTGTGTTGCCCACTGTAATCTGGTGTTCGCATCCATTGACAGTAGAGGTTTGGATTCCTTGGAAAACTGTAGGTTCCTGTGCAGCATGACTGTTGCTGCTCTCATGTCTTAAAACAAAATGTTCTATGGCAAATATGTATTTTGACATTGCATAAAGTCACATAAGAAAAAAGGTACATGAGGTTGCAGACCAATTGTGCAAAATTTGTTCTCATGTGAATTATAATTTTTTTACCTTGTTTGGCACGGAATGACTTCTACTGTCCTTGCGCCATAAAATTACAACTAACCAGCCGACCAACCAAAATATTTTTTTCTTTCAATTCTCCCTTTTCCCAAAATATACTAAAGATTACATCAGGGGTTTGACTTCTGACTTTCCAAAAAAAAAAAAGAGAGCTTACCAACTAATTGCTCACTGTAGTTGGGGGGTTGGTTTCTTAAGCGGTTTGGATTCCTTGGAAAACTATAGGTCCCAGTGCAGTATGACCATTGCAGTCCTTGTGCTATAAAACACAAACTAAATTTTTATTTTTTATTTGCACTTTTGTTGATATTTACTGTACCCTATTTCATTAATAGTACCAACCTTTTTATAGATACATTCCAGAGGTATGGGCTGATAGATTGAATGAACTCACGGACACAGGTAAAGAAGATATCAATCATTTGAATTCTGAGCTGGTGGCTAAACTAAAAATATCAGATTCTGCTTTTTCTGTTGGTAAGTGCTTTTTGAATTCATTCATTTTTTAATCTTGTAATTTGAATTATTATTCTCTTTAAAATTGTGATAATCAAATTTGAAAATTTATAATTCCAACTACACACACACAGCCCATGGGGGAAGATGGGGGTGGGGTAACATTCATAGCCAACAGCCATGGTTCATTTCTTTGTGGTTTTATGACTCAAGGACTACATTGGTCATGCTGCGCCAGGACCTACTGTTTTCCGAGGACTCCGAACCTCTTAAGGCCTAGAGAACCAAACCCTAGACGAGAGAAGTGAGCGGTGCAATCTTTATGAGATCTCTGAGTAACCAACAGTCATGGATTGTTTAAGAAAGGGGCAACCCCCTTCAAGGGGATAAGCTAGTTGAATGAGGACAACCGTACGAGGGGGAAGTACGAGGGTATGAAGAAGGGGTCAGAATATTTTAAGATACTGTTCTGTCATTTCAAGATTTTCCAGATTGCTCAGAATACTTATTGTTACTTCATTACTGGTTTAACACTAATATTTTTAAGTGGCCGAAAAGTTGCTATCCTTTCACGTTTTTAAGCGACTATATGGTCGAGGTGTGGTATGTAAGAATCAGGAGGGGATGCCTCCTAATGTACATGGGATTGCAGCCTGGAGTGCATGAATGGTTTTGTCTTTGAATAGGAGAGATGGGAGCCTAGAAATAGAGAGGTGGGGCGTGTAGACAGATGTGTGTATCGACTAAAGTTTGTAGTGGATAAACAAGTTAAATAAAAGAAAGGAAACACATAATGTCTGTCCTCTTCTAAGTAAGAAAGTTAGCAATCTTTGAAAAGATCAAGGTAGGAGTGGGGGCAGGAAGTATTTTCTTTTAGTAATGTTTGAAACAGATTGAAAGCCTCATTACAAAAAGCTTGCTATTCAGAACTCAGTTGTCATTCATTCCTTACCCTGTGGACAGCCAGCAACTTATTTATGCATGATAGGGGGTCAGGTGAGGTGAAAATGAATGAGTCTCTTGTAATTTTCAGCCGAGTGGAATCTCTGGCGTTATTTGTATGTGGAAGTTGGAAGGGTTAAGCTACGGTCGCTCTTTTCGCAAAATGTGGCCAATTAATGTAAAATGCAAGAAAAAATTGTGTTCATTGCAAAATAGCGACAGTTGTTTAATATCCTATAAAAAAATTTTGCCTTTTTTTTAAATAACTTTGATTTATGTTTTATTGTTATTTTTTGAAACCTTAAAGTATGTTTCTTGCAATAACCACCTCCCACTTCTTCCTATATACTTTAGTACACTCAATGACAAATACCCATGTGCATACGCCACATTCAATCTCCGTTCGTTGGTAATCTCTTTATCACAGAAATTAATGTTGATTGGCTCTGGCAGCACACTTGAACTGGAATAACAATGACGTCTCAACTTATACTGTATATTTTTTTTCCATAAATATGTTGACATTCTTTAAAATAATAAGTCCTTTATATTTCACAGCATTGTTGATATAAGTAATTTTATTGATATGATTTTTTGACCAACGAAAGCAACTAATATTTTTTAGAATGTTGCTACAACTTTTTTTGCCATTTTGGCATTTTTCCAACAGCATTTTTTGAGCTAGCTTAAACCCTGATATACATATTCATATGTGTGTGTGTATACATACACCAACCAGATGGTTATAATTCAATATCTTACTTAGCCCACGATGTGGACGACATCCCTTTTTTTCTCCAAAAACAAAAAGCTCTAGTTTGAGCTATATGTACGTGGGTGGCAAAAATTATTGTATAATAAATTCCCCCACGAAATACTCACAAAATTCTCGCCCCGGAGGCTTTTCGGTGTTGACCATATTTGGCAATTGTGTTATCCCTGTGAAGGGTAATAATATCATACATCCTTAGATATCCTACTTAGCAAGCTTTGTGGCGAGTTCCGATAAATGTGTTTGAGTTAAATTTTGTCTTTATGTTAAATAAAACATGCAGAAGCAACTTGTAACCAAAATTATGGTTCTGATTTTCATCACCATTGGAAATTGAGGTGCTTTGTGAGGTATTGTCTGTTATAAAGCTTGTTCAACATGTGAGCTCTCAAAGTGTATTCAAAGTGATATCAAGGAATCTAGTGTGGGGTGGATTTCAAAACTGAGTTGCGGAGGGGGATGAAGCAAGAATACTTTAGTCTTCTTTTAGAGTCCTTCATTCTGGAATGTGAATCTGGCGATGGGGGTTTCTTTAAAGATACCATTTCAGATGCTATTTCATCACTGAGAATTTCCGGTCCTTCCATAGAAATACACATGCTGTGACAGAGGTTCTGTACATCAAACCATTTGCAAAGACGATTGCATACTCGAGCAAGAAGTGAAAAAAATTGCTCCACATTGGCAGTAGATAATGGGCATATCAGTACACTCCACACAACAAGCACAAGGTTTGGATATGGTGCGTTCTCAACTATATCATTTTCATGGTATGCTGCTAAATTTTGGAACACTGTACTAGCGTCCAATTTACTGTCCTCCTCCTTCATGGCACATAGGTATCTAAAATACACTGGCCATTCCTTCATTAGTTCCTCTTCTTTTTTTTTTTTAACTCCTAGGGATTGAAGTGTGTCAGTGATTTCTGACATCTCTTGGATTCTATACTCTCTGCTGTATTCCTCTGGGTAGAATTGTGGATCTAACACTGAACTTGCCTCTCATATTTTTTGCACTGGGCCAGAGAATCTCATATCCAAGTTGGATAACAGACATTTCCAATAATGCTGTTGTGAAGTTTATGTACTTTGTAAGTTGCTTCATTTATTGCTGTACTGCCACTTCCTTTTAAAGTGTTTATTATCTCTTCCACTGCCATTGAATACTGTTCGTGTGAGGCGATAACTGCTGTCAAACTTTTCTTAGTTCCCTCTAGATAACTACTAACAAGGGATCAGTACTTACTGTAAGTTGAGTATCCCAATGAAACTTGGTACATAGAAAGCATGCCCATAGTTGACTAGAAAAGTGAAGTCCTTTTCGGCTGAGCTTCAAAACTTCACGAGATATTGCCTTCTGAAGTGTCTTACTACCGGGCACAGATTTACTACATTATGAGCGATTTCATGCCAAATGTGGCTGAATTGCATAACGTACGATAAACTGTGACCCTGCCATATAAAGTCGAGCAACAGCTAATCCGGTATTAATGACCATGGAGAAGTGAAACTGTGGAATGTTGTGTGATATCAATATGCTCTTTTTAAATTCTAATCTTGTTTTGAGTATGACACAACACGATGAGATCTGCAAATCCTAAAGCGGTCGCATTTATTTTATTACAGCATTTCGGTGCTTTTAACGGTGTTCTAATAAGGGAAGGCATAGAAATGTTTACTCAAATGAAGGATACGCTTGACAATCAAGAAGAAGTCATGGAAGAAATTCAAACACGTGGTTTCAATGACTACTATATTCACGGAAAAGATGAGCCCGGTAATTTTGGTGATAGTGACGATGACTCTTGTGAAGAACAGATATCTTCACAAGAAGGACCACTACCTGCAAAGAAAACAATCTCCGACCCAAGATTGCCTGATGATTATATGAAAAAGGCATGGATGTACTGGACATTTGACAGCACAAGATTGGAAAAAGGTACTCGTCGACCTTGAACTTCTGTTACAAATCGCTTTAAAAAACTGAAAAGACATCAAATGAATATTTTAACTGGCTATACTCTGCATCGACAGGAGGGTCGGTTTGAAAAAGCATGAGCAGCGCACCACAAAATCAACAGATGCACTTTGGCAGATTTTAAGGAACTCATAGCTGCTAATGCTATCATTCATGACTGCATATTATGTTCAATTGTCTTGAAACATAAAAAAAAATGTTAATCAAAACATATTCTTCAAAGCATCGCCATCGTGGATAACTACATTCAAACGACGGAATAATATTGTCTCTAGAAAAATAACTCATTCTGTAGGATGAAACTACGGAGCTTGTCAAATCTGATTCCTTTATTGAAAAAGTAAAGGAGCTTGTTATTTCCAAAGAAATTCAACCTCATCAGTTGTTTTAACACAGATCAGAGTAGATTTGATAAGGAATATTATAGCTTGCGTACATATCACGTAAAAGGAGACAAATAAATATGCATTGTAAACAAACGAGAAATACTGGTCTGCCATTGATGCATGCCTGGCATGGAACTTTAGCTTTTCCCATGAGATAGTTGATTTCATGACACATCTTGATTATTGAGATAAGAAGGAATGTTATACATCCATACGCTTGCACCAAGCATGGGGCTCGGTTTAGGGGGAACCATGCGTTAATAGTTTAGGGAAGCTATGCGTTATACGTTGCGGGTATTTCTTTGCTCCTGAAAGAAAGCTTTCTTTTTAAGTGTTTGAAAATAACGTTAACAATGCCAACCACCCATTAATAAAAGCAGGACTCAGAGCAGATCGGTATCCATGTTTTTAGTGGGCTGTCTAAGACCAAAATAGAGCATTGTAGACCTAGTTGGTATTTTCGAAAAATTTCGGTTAAAAGTCGAAAAATTTCTGTTGATTTAAAAACTTTTTATACCAAAATAAAGCGTTCGATCGAAAAGCGTTTTTAGACCTGGCTTATTTTTTCGAAAAATTTCGATGGTGCAGTATAGCCCAGATGCTCTTGTGCCATAAAAATCCGAACAATAAAAAATTTCGAAATTTCGATAAAATATCGAAAAATTTCTGTTGAGGTAAAAATGTTTTTTAGACAAAAATAAAGCGTTTTAGAGATAATTGATTTTTTCGAAAAATTTCAGTTAAACGTGGAAAAATTTCTTTCGGTCTAAAG
This sequence comes from Dysdera silvatica, assembly GCA_006491805.2. NCBI lineage: Eukaryota > Metazoa > Arthropoda > Arachnida > Araneae > Dysderidae > Dysdera > Dysdera silvatica. Next base: position 30,902 of record QLNU02013996.1, read on the forward strand.
ACGTTTTTTAGACCGAAATAAAGTTTTTTAGACCTATTTGATGTTTTCGAAAAATTTTGTGTTTTCGGTTAAAAGTCGAAAAATTTCTGCTGACCCAAAAACGTTTTTTAGTCTGAAAATATTTTACATAAAAGTTTTAGTGATTGCCCATCATATCAGTGACCATCTTCCAAATCTTCATTTGCAAAATTTTAAGCATAAATTTATCCTTCACGACCTTTCTGAAAGCAATTTAATTCTCTTTAGAACTCGTCTTTCTAATGCAGATGGGTCATCCATCTTTGCCCTAACAGATAGCAATGAATCCTACGACCACTTCATTCAAATTTTTAACTCTTTCTATAATAACTGTTTTCATTTTAAAACAATCATTGGGAATAGCAGAATTAGGAAACCATGAATTACTACCTACCTTTTACGAGAAATTAAGAAAAAAAATTACTTTTTACCTTTTTGAAGGATAGGTCACAGACTACTTCTCTGCCTTCCGCGTTTTTAGAAATAATTTGAATAAAAAATTGAAATGTGCAAAACGTTCATGCATGTGTAAATAAATTCTTCGCAAATTCTACTCCAAATAAAACTTGGGCAAAGTTAAATGAAATGTCAAATGAATTACTAGGGAGAAGAAAAGAGTGAGACAATTCAATCTGTGATCAAGCAATCATATTTTAACAACAGATGCCCAAAGAATTAAATCTTTAATAACTATAATAACTTCTTTGCAGATTTTCCCTAAAGTTTAATAGATGGTCATCTAGATCCATCTGATGTTACCACAAATTGCCATAACTATACTCATAAGTAATTCTATGTTTTTATCTCCAATTACTAATTTGGAAACATTTAAGAGTTTAAAAGAAATCAATTCCCATGGAGGCCCTGGACATGATTTAATCCACCCAGCTACTATCAAATCTGTAGCCGAATTCATCACATTACCCCTCACTCATATTTACAACTTAACTTTTTTAGACGGTGTCATTCCCACCGATTTTAAAATTTCAGCTATTACCCCTGTATTTAAGAAAGGTTTAATATCTGAAATATCTAACTACAGACCTATATCAGTATTAACTGTCTTTTCAAAGTTTTCGAAAAACTACTTTTTAAGAGAATAGATAAATTTTTTAAAAGCAATAACATTATTCACGAAAATCAATTTGGGTTCATTAAAGGAAAACCAACCGAACAGGCTTTATTAACAGCTACATATTTGATTTATTCATCCCTGGATTCAAAGTGATCAGCCATTGGTGTTTTCTTTGACCTATCTAGGGCTTTTGACACTATGAATCATGAAAAATTATTTTTTAAACTGAATTTAGCAGGTGTTCGTGGCTTATTAAATGGTTTACTTAGAAACTGTTTATTTGACAGAAAATTTGTGCACGTGAATGGCAATCGCTCATCACTCCACGATGGCGCAGTATAGCCCAGATGCTCTTGCGCCATAAAAAAGCCAAACAAACAAACAAACAATCATCACTCTGCAACTTATTCTGTTGTGTTCTACAGGGATCTGCTCTTGGACCACTTTTATTTAATTTTTACATAAACAATATTTTTTTCACATCTGTGCGTTTTAAACCATTCTGTTTTGCAGATGACACAAGTATCTTTTTTAATGATTTTGAAATTGATAACTTAATACTATAAGCTAATAATGATATCAATTGCTTCATCAATTCCTTTGTTGCCAATTTCTTAACATCAAATAATTCCAAAACAAAGTGCCTTCTCTTTACTAATAAAAGAATAATCAATTTGGATCAACTCAGCTTAACCATACTTAACAACTCTATTCCCTTCTCTTTGGAGACAAATTTCCTTGATATATTTCTACACCATAATTTAAAGTGGGATAACCATATTCACACAGTACGTGCAAAACTAAGCAGAAGTATTGTAAAAGTTAGAAATGTTAGTTTCTATTTACCTGTTCCAATTCTTTTAAATTTCTATTATTCTTTGATTTTCCTAAACCTTTATTACTGCCTTTTAATTTGGGATCATACTTCTAAATCTAACCTTCAACGTCTGATCTTATTAAAAAGAAAGATATATTTACGTCTTAATAAGTAAAATTGTTTGTTTTTTTGTTTATTCTTAATCATTCTCATTTTACCCTCAGCTCAGATATTATTAGACACTTTCGTATTTTTTAATTGATAACCCTCTTACTTTTAAAGCCTTAATATTCATGTTGAGCATAA
>QLNU02013997.1:3873-17890 GCA_006491805.2 Dysdera silvatica
GATATCATCATCGTCGTTGGAAAATAAAATGCGATAATTTTTTGAGAAAAAAACAATCTATTTCTGTATTTAATCAGAAACTGGGACATTAATTGGCATTTATAGTGTGTTAGATTGGGAATGTTTTCCTATGCAGCAGGCGCCCTCTGTCGGAGAAAAACTACGTGCGAGAATCGCCACTGCGAAAATTTGGGGACAGGTTTTCTGTAGCGTTAGGCTCACGTGAGCAGGCCTGTAGTAAATCTAGTTGGCCTTTATCTAATAATGGTTCTGTCCTCAAAGGCTCTTAACGACACCATCACCTTTACCATAACAAAATTTATTTTGTTTGGCGAAGCATGATATTAGTTTTCTTTGCGTAACAAAAATTTAATCGACAATAACGGTCCTATATTTTAAACATGACATTTTAGTAATATATTAGTTTAGAAAAATTAAAATGATTAAATTTTTACATAATACTATATATGATTCAAGAACAAATATCTGTGTAAATATTGGAAAAGAAGTTGGAACTAAATGGAATAAAGTCAAGAAAATTAATATTCAATAAGTATAAATTGCAGCACTAAAAACAGTGTAGTAAATTGTCTGCCTAATGATGTGTCGGCGAAGTGGTGTTGGTAAAGTAACGTGTCGGTGAAGTGATTGTCAGCGAAATGAACCGGACCTAAAATTCAGTTAGCAATTGAGATTTTTAAATGAATTATAACGAAAGTGCTGTAATCCGGTTTCACTGTCATCCATTTTACAATAAACTTTCACCAGGTTACTTCATTTAGCTAGATTTTGCTTCTGAAATTATCTTTTATCTATTCTTGGGATCTGATTATTGTTTTTTCATGGGTTTTGCAAAAGAGAACGCAAAACAAAAGCAATTACCCTGGAAACTTCTGCATGCAAGCAAAATGACACAATAATAATGAAAAAAAAGTAAATGACCAATTAGTTTACGCCTTAATAATATTAAATCACTTTTATCACCATTAACTAAGAACACCATTATTTTCTTTTCCCGTTTTCGACAAAAACCTTTTAAAGGAATTGAAAATGTATTGAAAAAAAGTTTTTACAATCACTTTCGAAATCACGTCTTGTCATTTTGAAATCGTGGATTGGCAATACGTATGCAGAGGTGTCGTCTGTATATTTTTGGGTTGTTTTTTTTTGGTTGCTACGTTTCACTTCAGCCGGCAATCGTTGCAATCTGTTGATTGTCTTTGTTTCCATGGTATATAAGGGAGGGCAAGTTTACGTGACTAAACATTTTTAGCTCGAGCTTATGTTTGAGTTTAATGTCAAGTATTTTTGAGTTTAATATCAAGTATTCTTGAATTTATGTAATATCGAATTTATATTAAGTTTATAATAATCTTTAGCTCATCAATTTGCTTGTTAGTTGTAATTTTTGAACGTCCGCATTCATTTCCCTACTAGTTTCAGCAATGGGTAAGATCAATATTTGTTTTATAGCGATGAATTTGATGAAATGTGTTAATTCATATTTAAATTTCCACAAATTCTAAGCACAGTAAAAACCCCCTTAACCCAAATAACGGGCACTTCCGTTTAATGGACATTTTTTCGATTCCAAGTGCCAGTATTTGTTATACCCTCCCGAATAGTGGACAAACATTCCAGTCTCGAGGTGCCCGCCATTCAGAAGTTTGTAAGATACCATTGCCCTTCTCAGGGTTAACACAATTGCCAAATAATGGTCAACACACAAAGCTTCGGGAGTTTTTTTTTAAAGGTGGCAAATCCCTTTTCCACTTTCTGGGCGTTGTACTTTTCTTTTAAATGTGGAAAAATGTATTTCTTGGTAAGTTGTGTTCACAGTTTGTTCTTGAACTACATCATGAGAAATAAATGACATCTTGGACATTATAAACCACCATCAGCCAGTGGCGGATTTCTAAGTGGTCACACAGGCCTAGGGGTGGCATCAAAGTGCTTAATTATAAAATTGTCCAGATTCGACAATGTTGAAAAAATATTTCCTTTAATTATTGCCCTGCTTCCCCAATAGCGATGACATATAAGCACATACTTTAACTCGCCTGCAAATACAAACTACAGAATCTAAAGATGAAGGGCCCTGAAAATTTTGCACTCTGGGCATTTTCCCAACCTGTCCATTTTTAAATCCAGGCTTAACATGCTTTTTATATATATACTAATAGTAAATAATGAAAAATTTGAACTGATAACGACAAAATTCGTGCAAGGATGCGTACGTGTATTTTTCCCAAATACGCGAAATATACGCAAAAACATCGGCGGTTCCAAGAATCCATACTAAAATTATTGTGGATTCAAAAAGTGTCTTGATTCGACAGAGTCTGAGACAATGGTAGCAATGATTGTGAATTGTATCTTATTAGTCTGAATGATTATATGAAAAATCTCCTTTACATTTCATATGTTAGGAGTATGAGATTTTTTTTAAACAAATGTTCCTTTCTTTGTAAAGGAAGGAGGGGGCGGCAGTACAGGCTGTGCCTAAGGGCGGCAATTTTACAAATCCGCCACTGCCATCAGCATAACCTTAACATGTTTCCCAACTGTGCTAAAATAGAATGCTTACAAACTGTGTAATGTAGTCCAGAGATTGGTTCCCTAGGTATTGAGAGGCAAGCATGGACATGGGGAGGAAGGGGTGGGTCATAGGGGCATGACCCTCTAAAAAATTGTTTTTTCACTGTAAAAAATTCCAACTTTCATGATAAATGAAGGGTGTTATTCCAAGACCATGGCAAATTCTGTCCTTGATCTCCCCTCCCCCCCAAATAAAATTCTGTGTCTATCCGTGTTGAGAGGTTTGTATTCCTTATACAACTGTAGCTCTTTGCACAGCATGACCTTTGATGTCCTTGTTCTGTAAAATAAATAAATAATGAAAATAACTACTAGTTTGTATGTTGATGTATAATTTGTGTCGTTAGACTTTCCTTATTTTTCCGTAATTTGTTTCATTGGTACAGAGGCAACAGCAGAGAAGATTCTACCCCCTAATACAGGGATGCCCTACTGCATTGAAAATAGTGTGTATCGCGTTCTGCCTTATCATTACTTGCATGTGCTAGATCAGACAACGAATGTCACACGGGTGGAAGTCGGCCCACAAACCTTTATCCGCAAAGACAACGAACAGTAAGATTCTTGAAACGTTCGAAGATGATACTAGTTTGTTAGTTATCTGTGAATTTGAATTAATTTTCAGTATGATGTGTCTTTTCATAGCATACTTTTTGGTTCTGAAGAAATGGTTATAGTTCCTCCATGCCACTACTGCTCCATTCTAAACCCAGTTATGCGCAAGGATGATAATTCCTTAGTATATAGTACTCATGGCCAAGTGAAATTGAGCCACGCTGACCTCGAGATTCGACTGGAGCAAGAGCCCTTCCCTCTATATCCCGGGGAAGTCTTGAAACAGGTGATGGATGCAGTTTCATGCTATTTTGTTCTCATGATTATGCAAATCAGAAGTACGGAACTGCAAGTTAAGATTTTGGTATAATTTAACAAAGAACAAGTATAATTGTCCCTTTACTTAAGTGTAAGATAAAGAAATATGAAAATATTTCAGATCAAACACATATACATACTGGCAGACTCTGACGGGCGTGTAGCCAGGATGAAGGGGCAACTGGGACAAAGTAAAGGGTATATGGGGCACTCGGGTATTGTTCTATATATATATATATAAAGAGCTCCATAGGGCAGGATCATGGGGCAACTGGGGCTATGCCCCCCAGCTTGGCCAGAGTCCTGGACTCCGAGATTTGGTCTCAACGTCCATCAAAATATTTACCACTGTGTTCAAACATTGGCATAAGCAGATGGATTGGCGTTGAGTTTGGCCATCAGCACTGAAAGAGAATAGAGATTCATTGCTAAAGACAAGAATTCTCCAATCAGACACCGTCTAGAATGTATGGGATTGAGGTATGATTTGTTTGTTTGTTTTTTGGTTTTACGGCTCAAAGACTACAGTGGTCATGCTGCGCCGGGACCTACTGTTTTCCGAGGAATCCGAACCTCTTAAGGCCTAGGGAACCAAACCCCGGACTACAGTGAGCAGTGCGATCTTTATGAGATCTCTGAGTAAGCGTTCTTTTTGCACTGCTGGGAGTCGAACCCGGATTAGCCGCGCAATAGGAGAACGCGTTACCACACTGCGCCACCGCAGGGCCCTGAGGTATGATTTAATGCCAAGTGTGCATGATGCGATACTAAAAGGAAAAAAGTATTAGAAAGTGAGAGTATGGTTGCAAAACGAATTTTTTGATAGAAAATATGCAAGATTAAAATGGAGGCGAAGTTATTAGGAATTAATCCAGAGAGAAGTTTAAGGAAATGTGAGAGGAAGAGTTACTTTTCCGTAGAGCTTTCTCCCAAAAACTTAGTAAAAAAAAAAAGTCTGAAAATAGTAAGTTTGGATAAATCTTAGCATATAAAATTGAACGATTAACAGAATGTTAAAATAGAAGTTGTGCTTGAATTGTTGTAGTGAAAATAACAAAGATTATTTTGCAAAGTATGCAAATTTTGTTTTAAGCAAATAATGCTAAATAAACATGAAGAGATGCTAAGAAGTTAAGCAGGAATGAAGCTATCAGAAACAAGACCACTTGGTGAGACCTGACAACATAGTTATATATGTAGCCAGTATTAGCTAAAACAAACATAGTCCGGGGGTTAATTCTCTAGGCCGTAGGGGTTTGGGTCCCTTGGAAATTATAGGTCCTGTCATAGCATGACCTATGCCATCCTTACCAACAGAACAAAGTGTACATGCTGTGTCCTCTACATACCCTTAAGAAATTTTGAAAAATATAGAGTATGCATGCACACTGTATACTTTCAAGGAAGTTTTTGTATTTGCTGGTTTTTGGGGCAACTTTCAACGAACTTCAGTCTTTTTTTTTTTCCCCTAGTCATTTACAAACTCGAATGGACACAAACGAGGAAAAACCCCCTAAACCCTTCAAACTTCAAAATAATGTTCTGTCGAAACAATACAGAGTTTCACCAGGAGATTCCATAACAAACAGTTATTTCGACACTGGCGTAAGGTTTAAAAACACGACGTTTCGGGAGCCAACTGCTCCCTTTGTCAAGTGAAGGCAGAAATTCTGCCTTCACTTGACCAAGGGAGCAGTATAATGTTCTGTGTACAATCAGGAGAGAAACGGAAAACTGATGAAAGTGGCAAATGCTACTTTGGGCTTGAATCAACGATAGACGACGAGTCAATTGCCAGTCAGTGCGGCGTGGTGACATCACCAATTCCAATAACCCCGCAATTTCAATACTCTTTAATTAAGATAGCACAGCATACTTTCAAGAATTTTCTTCAGGGCAGTTCTGCTTACCACCACAAAACAAAAAGATATAACCAAAAATTTTTTAAAAAATTTCAAATCCAGTGTGTCGTAGAATGGCAGATTTTTATTAACATGTCATATTGTTTTCTGTAATTATTGTCTTTCGTTTTTAACTATTCATTGTTGCAGATGCTAGTGTGTGAACGATTCAAATGTAATAACTAAATTTTTCGATAAAAATTTTTTGTAGGCTGTGACACCGCTGACAGTTTTATCGCCAAATTCTGCATTACTTCTGAAAGCTAATCAAGGCTTCGATGACAATGGGATTAATCGTATTTCTGGAGACGAGTGGCTCTTTGAAGGACCAGGTACTCTCTCAGCATTATAATCAGACATATCTCTCCATTTTGGACTCTCCATCTCATTTCTCGTCCATTTGACTCTCCATCTCATTTCTCGTCCATTTGACTCTCTATTTTTTATGGTCATAATAGAACTCGTTTTTACTTTATGGTAACCAGAGGAAAGAAAATTTGCATCACGTTCAGACTGGATTATTGCCAGCTACCTCCGAATTATGATCCTAGTACTTTGACCATTGGGTCTAAGCACAGTCATCCAAGACGTTTTTCTTATATCTGTGAGCTGCGCGTATCTGTATTTTGTGGCCCAGTTTTTAAGCCACTAAGGTTATAACCCAGAGGTTGCTGGTTTGAGTTCAAGCTCAGTTTCCCTTTCCTTGGTTTTTATGCGTAAAAAAAAAAGTGATCGTATATAAGCAATAAAAAAGTGAAGAATAAAGCTTAATCATAGTGACTAATTTACCTGTGCATCATCCTTAAAATTATTTGAGGAGATTCCATTTGTATGTGTAATTCGAATTCTACATTTTATTTCAAACTTTGAATGCCGTCATGTGAAACTAACGTAATTTCATCTACATTGAAAATCATTGTGTAAGAAAGAAGAAATAAAATATTATTTTTATAGTAATGGAGGTTTTGGCTTCATGCGATTGTTTTTGTGCTTGAACACCATGTTTGAATTTCAGAACTGTATGTGTTTCTGGAGCTAAATCTACCGTTGCAGGGAGTAGTATAATACCCCAGGCACTTTTCTGTGTTTTTTTGGGTTGTTTGCAATTTCTGTATTGCTGTTTTCATTGGTTTAAATGATTCTGATCCACAAGAGAGGACTAGTAATGCACACTGGTTGAAACCTTTCCTTTTATAGATACTTAGTTTAATATATCTGTAAAGATTCTTCAAAATGGTTCCTTACATTAATATCGGTAAATACATAAATTATTGTTATAATTTGAAGAAATGCCTACAACAGTGTGTTATTTGCAGGTACATACATTCCTCGTAAAGAAGTTGAAGTGCTGGAAATAATTAAGGCTACAATTATTAAGCCAAACCAAGCTCTGAAACTCCGCGCTCGTACAGAAATGAAAGATAGAGAAGGTAACTCCCGAGTAACTGGTGAAGAATGGCTTGTGAAAAAAGTTGGAGCATATCTTCCAGGAGCTTATGAAGAAATCGTTGACGTGGTTATCGCTTATGTCCTTACAGAAAAGGTTTCTTGTTTTTGTTTTTGTTTTTTGAAATTCCATTTCCTACAAAATAATTGAAACACTCTTATGTAAACATATATACGGTTTCACATCGTTTGGTGCAGAATGATCCTTGCTGTCTTTGCACCAAGAAAATACAACCAATCAGCATTCTTACTTTCATTATTATTATTATTTTTCGATGAACATGAAATATATTATCAGCATAAGAAGTTAGGAGTATTTATAAATATACTAAATTCTTTCGGCATAAGATAGTGGATTATTTTTAATTTCTGCCTGATTATGGAATTTTGGATACTAGAGTCGAAATTGGAAATTTTTAGATAGTAGTTAATATAAGCACTACCCCTTCCCCACCCCCAAAAAAAAGTGTATTTTTGTAATGTAAAAACGTTTATACAACCTCAAAACTATAGAATTGGAATAAGGCTTGAGCAACAGTGTGATGTATAAGCACTGTAATATACATTGAACTGCCAGAAAAACTGAAATATGCACTTCCATTTCTAGTACATGCCACTGCACCCATATGTTGAATGGTATCTTTCACAATTATACATATAAAGTTTGATATCTCTGCAATTTGTTATCAAAATTAAGCTTGAGGAGAGGCAAAATATATGCTTGCTAATTAAACTTATTGAATTCTGACGTAATTTTTTAAAGGCGAAGGAGATACAAAAATACATGCTACATCCTCCCTCCTCTATTTTCTTACTTGATTTTGTGTATCGTTATTTTTTGTACAGTGGTTTTTAAGAGAATTATTGTATGTTTCCATGTAATGTAGTTATGTGTTTTGCAGAGTTTAAGCTGCATGATATTTTTTTACATTTTGCGAAAAAATTTAATACCACTTTCGTTAAAAAGCGAAAGCCCTGAAAATAAAAAAATTTCATAATTTTATGTCAGTGGCTGCCATGAAATTTCACGATTTTATATCCGCAGCTGCCATACAAAGATCTTGAAGACATTTTGCGACGTCATGAACGGTTGAATCGAAATCAGTTTGATTTTCAAAATATCTACAAATTATGGTGTGTAGTAAAAGCAAGGAGAATTGTACAAATATATCGCTGATTGTATGATTTTGTACGAAATAAAAAGTGTTTTTTTTTTCAGTTCTAAAATTTAATTGTTATTTTGTTTAGCATCCCTCTAAAGTACAAAATTTTCAAAATTATCATCGCAAGTATTTACAGTAGGAAAAAAAGCTAAAAGAAATTTAAGAATGCTAAAATTTGTTTTTATATTTTTAGCTAAAAACTGAAAGAAAATAAAAATTCAGCGGAAACCCTAGTCTTTTGACCCACCAAGGTATGGGTTTAGCACTTACTAAGCTTAGCGTGCGTAAAGCTTTCACAGCTCAGAGTAACTTTAAACCGTTAATCCCGTTCTAGATGCTAAAAGTATAGTCTTGAGATGTTATACAAGTATTGAATATAAATTAGGTGTGTTTAAAGGTTATGTGAAATTTAGTTGTCATTTTCCGACACATTCTTCTACACGTTTTCAGTATATCACTGTGTCTGTTTCTTATAGGTAGTTGTAATCAGTTTCTGCATGTGTATATACTACACATGCAGAAACATAAGAGCAAACATAATTGTGACTATGAAGTTTTTAAAATGAATGGTTGTTTTTCCTCCCTTAGGAAGCTGTTCATGTAAAAGCTTCTAAAACATTTGTCGATGGCTTTAAAAAACCACGTAAAAATGGTGAGGAATGGTTGATAACATTGGCTGATATAGAAACCTACATTCCTGATGTGTATGAGATTGTGTTGGGACTGATCAATGTCATGACTATTACCAATAGACAGTATTGTGTGATTCTCGACCCTGTTGGAACCGATGGCAAAAATCAGTATGGAAAGAAAAAGTTGGTGAAGGTCGGTTTGACAGTTTTTAATTATGTTTTTTGTGACTTCTGATGAAAAAAAAAATTCAGAGCTTTCAGAAGACTTCTGTTTGATGTTGATATTTTTAGGGTGCAAAATCTTTCTTCCTCTTGCCTGGTGAGCACTTGGAAAGAGGTATTGAAGACATCGAGGTCCTGAGCGAGAATGAAGGCCTCATTTTGAGGGCAAAAGAATCTTTCCAAGATGCCCATGAGACACCTGTAAGTTTATGTATAATTCTTGAATACGAAGCTAAATTATTTGCTATCCGTATTTTTGAAACTCTACTTTGTTTACCATGATTGCTGTGGCGACTTATTTCAATTATCTGGACTTCACTTGTCATGGATAATTGAAATATGCCACCATGACTATAATGACAACTTATTCCAATTATCAGGACCTCACTTGCCATCGTAATTTAAATATATCACCATAACTATCATGGCTATATATTCCAATTATCTGGACTTCACTTGTCATGGATAATTGAAATATGCCACCATGACTATAATGACAACTTATTCCAATTATCAGGACCTCACTTGCCATCGTAATTTAAATATATCACCATAACTATCATGGCTATATATTCCAATTATTAAGACTAGTCATTCTAATTGAAATATGTCGTTATGACTATAACAGCAACTTATTCCAGTTGAATCGTCAATTCTAAAAAGGGGATATGTTACAATATAAAGATGTCACATATCTCCTTTTTACAACTTCCAATTCAATTATCAGGACTTCACTTGTCATGATGATTTGAATATATCACCATTACTATCATGCTGATATATTCCGATTATCAGGACTTCACCTGTCACGAATATGTCACCCTGACTCTCATCGCAACTTATGCCAATTATCAGGACTTCATTTGTCATAATTTGATTATGTTACCATGACTATCATCACTTACTCCAATTTTATCAGTACTTCACTTGCCGTGATAATTGGAATATGTCACTGTCATTCTCATACTGATTTATTTCACTTACCAGGACATCACTTTCCATGATGATTGGAATAAAAGCTGTGGAGCATTTTACAGAAATTCATAGAACAATCTGAACTTAATGAAAATACCGTCATTTTTCAACAATTAAAATAATAAAATTAAAAGGCTGAATATACTCTTACAAACATAAAAAGCCAAAGTTGCATCTTTATTTTTTCTTATTGTTTTTTAAAAATTGAGTTCATAGTGAAAGCATTGACGTAGATATTTTCCTTCAGCCCGTTGCACGCAAAGCAGGAGATTGTTGGATGGTTAAAGGACCAGCAGAATATATTCCACCTATCGAGGTCGAAATCGTCACTAAAAACTATGCTATTCCTTTAGATGATAATGAAGGCATCTATGTGAGAAATACAAAGACTGGTAAAGTACGTTGCATTTTCTCTTTAAAAATGTTTTTGTTTCTCACAGGTTTGGATTTTCCTGGCCTTTTCTCCTCCTCCTCCTTTTTTTAGTTGAAATTTTATTATACCTTAGGTGAGAGTTGTACGTGGCTCCACGTACATGCTAACACAAGATGAAGAACTGTGGCATAAAGATCTTCCCCCAAAGGTTGTGGAGTTGCTTGGGGACAAGTATGATACATATGCTGACAGAGGCAGGTATCGGCTGATGATGAGAGCACCCCTCGCGGGTCATATGGCAGACTGTGCACCTGTTGAAGAACGAAGAACCAATGCGGTGACTTTCAGAGTTCCCCATAATGCAGCAGTCCAAGTTTATGATTATAAGGAGAAAAAAGCCAGGTGAGCTAATTTTGGTGGAAAATGGAAACAAAAATTTCTCACCACCATCAGAAGTACGATATATACACAGGGTGTCTGGACATTTTGAAAACCTGGTAAAAACAGGGAAATTTGAAGTTTAGTGTCACGATAGTTGATTAAAATATTTTTCCTGAACCGCACATTTCATCTTTTTTTTGTACTGCACTGCATATTGAAAAATTTGAAGGACTTGTACTTTTGGCTAAACTTATTCCAGGAAAATTATCTTTTCTGCAAAAAAAAAAACCAACAACATATTTCTCAGGAAGGAATATTTGCCAAAAATAACTGAAGCGTAAAAAAGAGTTCCTTTAGCTACATTATCTCACCTGTAAGGAGTCCTGATCATATCAGTGTCCTTCCCCTACACATAGTCATACATACTTTTTTAAATGGGATAAAAGACAAGACTCCAGTTTTGAAGTTATATAATTAAAACTATTTATAACAAATATAAAGGGGATCAGTAAAAATATTGGTGTAAATATTTAACTAATGCGCATTTTTTAGCATAATGATTTTTTTTTTATGTAATTGTTGTATTTGTAAATTCACTAATAGGATTATAAATAGTTTTGGTTTCTATTAATGGATTTTATGATCTTGAAACTTGTTTTGATTAATCAAATTTTAATGCATTGTAATGTTTGTACTATAATTAGCTATTGGAAATTGATTAAGATTTGATCTGGGAAAATTTGAAATTGAACTTGGCCAGACATCATGTATGCAATAAATACCATACAATGTATACAATCTACACAAAGGTGTAATATAAATAACATATAATAATACAATCACCATGATTGTATCATGATAATGGTGCTTATGACATGACGTATTTTTAAACATTCATTAATGATTTGGGATCGGACCCTCGTCATATAACAGAATAATTTACCAGACCAAGGTAAATTATTATTATATCTCACGACAATTGAGAACCACTGCTCGATCTAATTGGTAAAATATCTCCAATATAGATCAAACAGCGTCATGTCATATATGTCATGTAATAATGGTCACATGCTTTACAATTAAGCCATAAATGTCAGATATGCGTCCCCATTGTTAGAGTATATAAGGCATTATGTTTTTCTTTAATAAAGATGTATATTGTTGTTCGTATTTTTAAGGGTTGTGTTTGGTCCTGAACTAGTGATGCTTGGGCCCGATGAACAGTTCACACAATTGAGCCTTTCTGGAGACAAGCCTAAGCGACCCGGAATGATCCACACCCTATGCCTTCTGCTTGGACCTGATTTCTGCACAGATATCGTAACTGTGGAAACAGCTGATCATGCTCGCCTTTCTCTGCAGCTTTCATACAATTGGTATGAAACAGCAGCACACTTAATCTAAATTTTTAAATTCTTTTTTACGTGCATTCTACACTAAAACCTCCACAACAGACACTCTCGAACAGTGGACAGTTTTCCAATGCTCCTTATGTCCTAACACTGTCAAATAGGAGACACCTCCGAATAAAGGACAGATTTTTGAGTTCTTAGTGTCTGCTATTCAGAGGTTTTACTGTATTTTTTCATCATGAGGATTTTATTTGAAATATAGAAATTTGAATTATTATTCATTTATTTCCTGTAAGTAACCATGATCCTTAAATTTGCTTGTAAGCAGTTTATAATAATGTGCAATATGCAATATATAAACTTTCAGTGTGTATATATATATATGTACACACTTACACATGTACTTTTATAGCTTAGAGTCAACCAGTTTTATTAAGTAAGAAGTAAAAAGCTGAAATTCACGTGTTTTAACAATTATATATAAACACATCAAATGCTTCGAAATATTTTTACTTGGAGAGATCTTTATCTGTCAGTTGATGGCTAGTGGTTGAATATGAGGCTATTTCAAACGTACGCGATATACAGTAAAACTTCCCTTAACGGTACCTTTGAAGGATGGTCACCTTTGCAAAGTCTCATGGGTGACCGTTATTCGGAGGTTTATTGTGTTTTGAATGGGATAATTATAACTATGAAGTATTAAAATAACATTTCTACGTTTTTATGTAAAATGAGAATTTAATGTATTTTTTATAACTTCCAGGCATTTTGATATTGGCGACAAAAGCGAGAAAGCCGGTACTGCAATTTTTAATGTCCCAGATTTTGTTGGTGACTTATGCAAGGCTGTGGCATCACGCATCCGTGGTGCAGTCGCAGGAATACACTTTGATGATTTTCATAAGGTCTGTAGGGCAAAATAATAGTATTAATTATTAAAAATTAAAAATCGCTTAAAGATTTTAAAAAACCATAGTTTGTTAAGAAAATAACCTTTTCTTAATTTTCATCCACTTCTTTCATTCCCCCAAAAAGAATTTCAATTAATCGGGATTAAATCCAAAGTTCTTGAAAAATTCTTGTTACAGAAAAGAACAGAAGTTTGGATCTTAACTTGTCATGTATGTTCATGTCATGTATGTTCATGTCATGTATGTTCATGTCATGTATGTTCATGTCATGTATGTTCATGTCATGTATGTCAGTGTTTCCCAATTGTACCTTGCTTACACAAGTTTTTCACCATGTCTCAAGATGTCATTCATCCTCCCCTGATTTGTTGAGTTACCGTTTGAGTTTGCCAATCTGATTCTGCAACTCCCTCCCCACCTAAAGTTGTGAAATTCACCCCGGTTAACAATTCCAGGTATATGTATTTTCTATGTTTATTTACAGAATTCGGCTAAAATTATTCGCTCAGCAGTTTTCGGAGTGGACGAGAAGCAAAAGGTCAAGGATTCACTTCGCTTTCCCCAAAACAATCTCGTCATCACGAGTGTCGACATTCAAAACGTTGAGCCGGTCGATGAGCGCACACGGGAAGCATTGCAGAAATCTGTGCAATTGGCCATCGAGATAACAACACACAGCCAAGAGGCGACAGCTAAGTACGAATCGATGTGAAAACTAAATTACAAATATTTTATTTAATGTTCATTCATATTGTTACGAAAGTTCTTCCAAAAGTTTCTTCATTTAATACTTTTGTTGCTGCCATACTTTGTGGGATAGAATGACATCACCATGGACTATTGGAACATCATATATACTTAAATCTAGACTATATTTCAGTTTTATTACGAGTATTTGTTTGGCTAGGCGTAGCATGACTACTATCCTTTCATTATGAACTACCATCTATGTGACTTGCGATGTAGTAGTAACACATTCACCTAACCATCAATACAGGTTTCACCCCTAGTTGTTAAAAAAAAACAAGTAAATCACCTAAGGTCGATATTTAAATTTAACTGATTTCAGTTAACATCATTTCACAATTCTCTAATCCACAACTTTCTAATTCTGTATGTTTTCAACATTAACAATAGCTATCATTATTGCATTTACCGAAGACCTTTACCATACCTTTTTTTTGCAT
>QLNU02013997.1:17990-30818 GCA_006491805.2 Dysdera silvatica
AGTAGAAATGGCAATTCGGGTTAAGGAACTGTACAAAACATATTCCATTGCTAATCTAATGGCATAGATTTCAGCTGTGAAAATTGATCAAAATTTGGACAATTGTTAATTCTGTACATTTCCACAGATAAAGACCGCATCAACATATTCATTCAACCTTTCAAAATACACATTATATATAAAATAAGACACACTTCAATAATATACTTTATGATATAGAAAATAAATTTATTAAAAAGCTATAATTTCATAAAATAATTGGATTCTAATAACAATGAATAGTTCTGAATAAACAGAATATAAATCATAAAAATTCAACTACAGACCCTGGACGTGTGTTACAACAAATCAATAAACCATACAAACATAATGTAAATTTAATACTGATTTTTTGTTTCTTCGATAAAAAATAAAAGTGTTAAACTTCAGCACATTTTTAGAATGCCATTCGACATCTATCTGAAACGACTGACAAATTAATGTAATGTCAGAATTCCAATCGCATGGGCGTTTAAGGCAACATATACAGTAGCTCAATTCTTCAAGTACTTGAGAGTTTAAACGCTATAAAAAATGGGCATCAACTCGAACTCACCATTACAGTAATTATTGCAAACAAATATAATCTTAAATTATTTCAAATAACATTATATAATCATTCACGAAGACCTCCACTGTGTCTGTTTATTAAAATCACTTAACGTTTCACTTCGTGCTATGCCGAGCTTCTTCAGAAGAAACAGCTGACCAAGTTCCCCTCTGCAAAAATGCAAGACTTCCACTTGGTTGCTCAGCAGAAAATAAGCGATTGAGAATATGAGACATATTTACAGTACCCTTTCTCCGGCTACCCCTTCATTGGGTGATTGCCCGATTATGCGCTCTCATTGGTTGTTGACTGAAAGTCTTAGCTCAAGAAGACTCCATTAATATTCCATCAATTTGGAATTCTTGCCTAAAATTTCACAAAAAAGTCGGGCCTCGTTCAACCAATCTAAACTTGCCACCCTCTGAGCCAATGAGTGACGACTTTCAGCCAATAACCAATGAGAGGGCATAATTCGGAAACCACCCAATGAAGGGGTAGCCAGGGAAAGGGTACTGTAAATACATCTTATATTCTCACTCACTCATTTTCTGCCGAGCAACCAAGCATTCTTGCAAGCCTTGCATTTTTACAAAGGGAAACTTGGTCGACTGTTGCTTCTGAGGATGCTCCTCATAGTACGGAGTGAAACTTTGAGTGGTTTTAATAAACAGACGAGTCGAAAAATCCCGCAAAGCTCTATAATGTATATTATATGACCATTCCAAAATGAAGTACAGTTGGCAACAGATGTAGTAGTTTTGCATTTAGTTCTATTCTCATTAGTTACATAGATCATATCCAATATATCGTATATCCAGTAGTAATATATATATATAGCAAATAGATTATCACAGACCAATAATAGATCTACAACAGTAGCAACATGTCGAGGATTCAACACAATTGTGCTTCTCTTCAGAAACTGGGCTTTAAAATAAATTGCTTTAAAAGTCCAATACATCATGGAAATGTTATCGAGTATCTTAACGAAATTGCTTAACGTTTTCTACCAAAAAAAAAAAGGGGGGGGGGAATAAGGTGACCGCAAAGAAGGTTGTTAAAACACAGAAAGACAGTTAATGTGGGTGAGATCCCTTAAGGAAGGCCCAGGTCTAACCTCAGTAATATGGCATACCACTAAAGGCAGACCCTGGCAGAAAGGGTAATTCATATCATACGCCAAAACTACAAGGTGATGAGTAAGTGTAAAATATAGTTATAGTTGCAGCCAAAGATACAACTAGCAAGCATCTAGAGCATGAATACGTTAGTTAAACCAGCGATATCTTAACAACATTAACAATAAACTTGTGCGAAAGCAATCACATGTGTACATCGAAGATAAAATATAAAGCTAGTTGATATCCAAAGAACAATTACGTACACTACTTAAAATACAATATATAGTTATAAATAATGTGACAATAATAAAATACCCATTCAGTGAAGAATTGTACAACAAAGATTAAGTTTATATGAACACTGAAGAGCTCCTTCAGACACGAAACAATGATACAAAACACAATATTAACACAAGACCAAGTTTTTTTTTGTTTTTTTTATCCCTAATAACTTATTTCACCATACTTTTTTTTCTTTCAGAATATTTCCTTAATGACTATTAATATTAATTAGTATGTTTATATTAATATTAATTGGTATGTTTATATTAATATTAATTAGTATGTTTATATTAATATTAATTAGTATGTTAATGTTAATATCCCAAAACGTTAATAACATATTTTGTTCCTTAATATCACAGTTATAGGAATCTGATCAATTTCCCCAGAAACTTTGATTGAAATGAGGTAGGTAATATCATACATTTTATGGCATGAATGCATCCTTGTGTTCATTCACGTTCTACCAAATGAATGTATCCTTAAAATTTTTATTCCCGATAAAGGACTAGTCATTCATTTATTCATTCACTGCTTTCTTCTAGATTTCATAAATATTTGCTTCTCACATATACTCGTAAGTGCTGAATTGAAGTGATTAAATTCAATAATGAAAATCATATATTTACATACAAGAGGTTAAACATTGGTAAAATAGAACATGAAAAAAATCACCCAAGCTCTCAGATGTGTTAGTACCAGTCCTTCATCAAGAGTAATGTACATATCAGGAGAAAACCATACAAATCGATAAAGAAGATACTTTTAAGTATGTTCACCCGTAAGTATATATTCCCATTTAAATAACATTAAATAACTTGTGAGCAATAACCCCAAAAGTAAATTTTCCAGCCAATTTTCGCCAAAAGGTGCCATTTTCATAAATTTTAAGACACATCATAAATATACCTGTGTTATTCATAGGCATACGCAGAAAGTTTATGAGGGTTATAGGCTCAGTGCGAGGTTACAGAGCTACAATTCACATATTCCTATGTTAAATATACAAAATTTCATTGCAATGGGGGTTACAGCACCATCAACGCCTCCTACGTGAGTGGTGTTATTCTAACACTTAAGTGAATTCATTTTGTCATATCTGCGGGGGAAATCCTGGGCCAAAATAACCTAAAACATTGCAGTTACTTGGAGGTTGATTGCATTTTTACGGAGGATTATAAGGGTAATTCTGCACAAAAAAAAGGTATTAAGATTGATTGATTGTTTGGCTTTTTTATGGCGCAAGAGCATCTGGGCTATACTGCGCCAAACATGGTATTAAGAAGGTTCAATCTGTAATCATGCTGTATTGCAATAGTAGGTTTACGTATAAATACGTGGCATTGCCGTAACACCATGTTTATACAGTACTAAAATAATTTAGGCGAAGATTAATGCCTCACCAGCTAATATATAATGGTTGGTTGTACGTTTATGGCGCAAGGACAACAAGGATCATTCTGCGCCAGACAAGGTGAGAGCTGATATATAATGAAAATTACATAATGTTCATTACATAAATATATAACAAGAAATTCTATAACGTTCACTGAACTTGATTGCCTGAATCAATCAGCAAATTAAAGTACAGTGAAAATCGTTTATAACGACCAATTGCATATAACGATGGAATTTTTACAAGAAGTTTGCTATTCTACTCCATACTAAATATATCGGTTATAACGACGAAACCTGCTATAACGACGGCGATTTTGTAGTGTACGAAGATTCTAAGCAGGGAAATTCGTATCGGATATAACGACGCGACTTAACAGTCATAAAGCAGAACCACGTGGGTTAGTTATTAAAATTTAAAGTTAGTTACCAAAATTTAAGCGTTATTCTAATCTTGTTTATTTACAAATGTCCGAGAAATTTTTATTACTGCTAAACCTGAATATTGAAGATAATGAACTTAAAAAGTGATTTATTGATGGTCATATTCTTTAGGAGCCCATTTTATTTTTTCAGCGTAGAGCCCATAAATCTCTTAAACCGGCACTGTTCTGAAGTCATTAGTATAATATAATAAATACTATTTATTACATGTGTTTCCTACATTATATACTTTAGTGGTATTTTCTACAATTTCTTCAATTTAAAAAACTAAGAAAATACTACGTATTTAGTGTAGCTAGCTATGACATAATATAAACGGAAATTAATTTCATTATAATTATGTTTTTATTTAATTTTAAAACAAAAATTTATACTTTCAGCCGTAAAAAAAATATATATATATATATAAAACTCGAGTGCATTACTGTAGGGTACTATGATTTTAAAAGGATATCGGTTATAACGACCGAATTTACACAGTCCCACGGAAATCGTTATAACCGATTTTCGCTGTATATATATACAGGCTATACAACAAATGTTATGAAACTGCTGATAAAGCAATGGCTGTTGGTGTCAAAATCATATGTGCTTAAAATTATGTAAATGAGCTTGTCAACATTACAAAAACTCCTAATTAGAAACTGTTCTCTCAGTCATCGATTGCTGACCTTTGAAATAATGTAGAAATGACAGACATGTGTGAATCAGATTAGGAGAATTATACAATTGGAATTTAAACAGTTTACTCCGCCTGAGGCAACATCGAAGCAGACTGGCTTCCAACAAGTCCTTTAGCTGTTGTGAACAGGTTTATTGGTGTGGTGCCATCTGTAATGAGAGTGGACCTAATGCCAAGGCCTTGCAATAACTTCATCTGCAAAAAATACATAGTTTAAAATTTACTTAAGTTGAAAAGTTACATACTACAGTTCACAGCACCAAAAAAATAACCTAAAACTGTTAGGTTTTCGAATATCTGATGGAAATTATACCTAACAATTTTTTACATCCACATATGAGCTCAAGCTAGAGCCCTTTAAAAAAAAGAAAAAGAAAAAGAGACGCCGTCGCCATCCTGGAGTCGAACCAGGGTCCCTCCGTTGAGCCCGGAGTGTCTTGACCGCTAGACGAATGAGGACAGGTAACAACGCTCTCTTTCTCCGTATGTAAAGGTGTTAAGGTATTATTACCCTCCGCAGGGATAACACAATTGCCAAACAATGGTTAACACACAAAGCCGCCGAGGTAAGTTTCAATTGAGACCCACCCCGGTGATGGCTTTGTGTGTTGACCATTATTAGACTTTGGTGAAAATAGTAACTCACCTGTAGTTCAGGTCCTGCTGTAGCAATGGCTTTGATCGTTTCACTGCCCAGAGCAGTGACCATATTCTTGAATTTCTGGGTTTCGATTTCTGCCAGTTTCTGATTTTTCAAAATTTCCATGTCCATTTGTGCTTTCAGATAGGCTAATTCTGCATCACGAGATTTCTGCAAATTTTCCATTTCTACAGCCTAAATAACGTTCAAAACGACGTTAGCAAAATTCATTGCAAGTCAAAATGTAAAAGACAACATGGAAATGAGAAGAAAGACTGAAAAAATTGAAAAAACTAAATTTTAATATATGGCGCAAGATCCTTACATATTCTCTCACTTTGCTTCAAAAAGGGTAGAGTAGTTCCCAAAGCACTTTGGATATTTTTTTGTAATTATAAATAATAATATTAACCTTTATTATTCTCCTGTCTTTCCTTTTTTTCTCATAATACAAAATTTCGCAACTTATAGCATGCCTTTGATAACCTATATTGTTTTGTAACACAGTTCTCATTTTACAATATGTCTTGATAATTGCTTTACTTAACAAAAGGTATTATAAACTATTGTTATTTTGTTGGAGGTTGACAAGCTAAGAGAGCTTCAGTTATCTCAGTCACGACGAACTGCTTAAGGCAGTGGTTCCCAACCCTCTTCAACCCACAACCCGTTTTTATAGTAATCGAGTAACCCACAAACCCTCCCTTTTTTTATTAACCAAAAGATCTGTGACCCCCTTTGTACGTTGCCGCCACATTTTCATAATAAAAGTGTTTTTAATAGAGTAAAAAAAAACCACATTAAATACAAAATTATATTATACTAATTATACATACATATCACATTATGTATATTATATTAATTATATGTATATATTACATTGTGTATATTATATTAATTATATATACACATTCTATAAAAAAAAAATCGACGCACCAGGGAGTTGTCCGATTGCGATAAAAATTGGTGGACGTAAAGAACATGCATAGAAAACGAAAGATTAAAATTTCAGAACAATTGAATGATTTATTGCAGAGTTTGACCGTTACAAAAGGAGGAAGTCAATAAGGCGTTGGTCCACCTCTGGCCTGGATGCAAGCTGTCACCCGGCGTGGCATAGACTGATAAAGATCCCGGATGGTGTCCTGCAGAATTTCTTGCCAAATTGTCACCAACTATCGGGCTAAATCGTCAACATTCCTGGATGGTTGCAATCGCCTTCCCATAGGGTCCCAAATGTGCTCTATAGGAGAGAGATCAGGAGACCTAGCTTGCCAAGGAAGTGTTGGGAAAGCTTGAAGACAATTCATAGCAACACGTGCCGTGTGCGGCCGGGCATTGTCTTGTTGAAACGTAAGTCCAGGGTGTCGCAAAAGGAACGGTAACACAACCGGTCGTAGAATGTCGTCTACGTACCGCTGTGCTGTAAGTGTGCCAGAAATGACCACCAAAGGGGTCCGGCTATCAAAGGAGATGGCACCCCAGACCATAACGCCCTGTTGTGGGCATGTGTGGCGTGCGATAGTAAGGGCAGGATCCCCACGCTGCTCTGGACGTCTCCAGACATGTCTGCAGTTGTCGTCAGGACACAGTTGGAAACGGCACTAGTCACTAAAGACTATACGTCCCCAGTCAGCGCAGTTCCAAGTTGATCGAGCCCGGCACCACTGTAATCGGACTTGACGGTGTAAAGGCGTGAGAGGTAAGCGGCGTAACGGTCAGTGCGAGCGTAAATTCCGCTCTCTCAATCTTCTGCAGAGGGTCATGTTGGACACATGTGTGCGGTCCACACTTTTGATAGTTGATAACGACGAATCCGGTGCTGTGACAGCTGCTCTGACAATCGCCCTGTCTTCCCGTTCTGTTGTGGCCCTAGGTCGACCGCTGCTGTTGTTGACCCATTCTTGCCAGCACTTTTTCTTTGACCCCCATGTCCAGCGATTCTTCGATTCGTCCAACCAGCCTCTTTCAATCCGATAGCACAACCTCTTTCAAACTCTGACATATGCTCATAATGAGCACGAATCTTTCGGCGAGGCATTGTTACAGTCGACGTAATATATCCACAGTCAAAATGCAACAGAAATTTTGACCACATATTGAGAATCGCTCCTTATATACACCTGCTGAATGCGCAGTTCCGATGCGCTGGAGTTCCCGCTATTCATTCATTGGACACCAAATTTTAATCATTTGCATGTTCGGTCAAACTATCTTTTCATACAAAATTTCATTACAGTCGGACAACTCCTTCTTGGTGCATCGATTTTTTTGTTATAGAGTGTACATTACATTATGTATGTTATATATATATTATAATGCTAACAACCGTTTGTAGAATATTGCAATATGTATAGCCATGTTGAAATATAAAAGCATTGGAAACATTTGGTCTAAAATTCCTCATAAAAATAATTGAACAAAAAATAGTTACAGCGGCCCCCTTGACGTTAGTGACCCCAAGATGAGGAACCACCGGCTTAAGGTGACCTTCAGCTAATACATGTGTACAAGATACAAAACACAATACTCTAGAGCCTTTACCCTTCAAAAACGGAGTACAAGCTTAAACAAAGACTTGACAAAGAGCAAGGGCGATGCTTAACATGTTAGGCCATTACAACAATCTTTCATTTATAATGACAGAAATCATAAAATAGTTCTTTTTTTTTACTTGTAGTCATCAAAGGGTTCTGCAAAATATTTTACTTGTAGTCAACAAGGGGTTTACAAAGTAATTGACTTTTAGCCAGCAAAGGATTCTGCAAAGTAGCTGACTCGTAGTCTATAAAAGATTCTGTAAAGCAATTGAATTATAGTCAACAAAGGATTCTGCAAAGCATTTGTCCTATGGTCAACAAAGGATTCTGCAAAGCATTTGTCCTATGGTCAGCAAAAGGTTCTGTAAAACATTTATCTTGCAGTCAGCAAAAAGTTCTGCAAAGCATTTGACTTGTAGTCAGCAAAGGATTCTGTAAAGCAATTGCCTTATAATCAGGAAAGGGTTTTGCAGAGCAATTGACTTGTACTCAACGAAAGGTTCTGTAAAACAATAGACTTGTAGTCAACAAAGAGTTCTTCAAAGCATTTGTCTTGTAGTCAGCAAAAGTTTTTGCAAAATATTTAACTTGTAGTCAGAAAAAAAATACTGATAAATTTGTGATCAACAAAACAGATGATTACAAATTAGAGGGAACATGTCTTCAACAGAGTACCAAAAAACACTTGATTCATAGTCAGAAAAAAAAAGTGAAAGCCTCTCGTTGCAAGTTTATGGTTAACCACAGAGAATATTCCTTACTAACATACAATAAGCAAAAAGTGGCAAAATATTCTTCACTGAATATAAGTTAGCCAATAGATGGTAAGTGATTCAAGCTAATTACTTAATTAAAATAATGAAAACAAGGTTATAATTTATTTACAAGTTAAAGATCATGAAAGCGAACCTACAGTTTCGATTTTGATAACTTCAACTTTCTTCTTTGCCTCCTCAATGGCGGCATCTGCTTTCAATTTTTGTGCTTCAATGCCACCGAGTGTCTCTGCTTTTGATTGACCACACATCTCTGTAACCATACTGCTCACTTTCAGTTCCAACAACTGCTTACGAGTCTTTGCAGCTTCAATTTCATCTGAGATTTGTTGCCGCTCTAAGAAGCCACGTGCTTCCTGTTCCCTGCGTTCTGCTGCCTGCCTGGTTACAAAATAAACCTGTTTCATTATCAGAACATAAAACGACTGTTTGCAATGATCTCAAATATTTATTAAATAACTTTACTTAGATTGCAAATAAAGTCGTCCGCCATTAATACTGATTTTTGGGTTTACGCTACTATCGAGTTTGCGCATAAATCTATTTTTATAAATTTCTTTTTATGCAGGCACTTCCTTTAGTCTACAAAAATCGCGATATTTCAAGGTTGGGAAAGGAAAACAATACATACACTGCAGACAAAACTTGGACTAAAAGTTTTAGAATACTGTCAAATAGGAAATCCCTCAT
The DNA here is from genome assembly GCA_006491805.2 of Dysdera silvatica. NCBI lineage: Eukaryota > Metazoa > Arthropoda > Arachnida > Araneae > Dysderidae > Dysdera > Dysdera silvatica. The sequence goes on from QLNU02013997.1 coordinate 27,150, forward strand.
AAAAGGAATTACGGAGAGAAAGAATAAACCACAATTGCGTTTTCAGTGCGTCATGGTTTTTGGTTCAAATTGCAAAAGATTTTTGTGAAAATGGTAATAATCATACTGCATGTTAAGTTCGAAAAAACAACCTTTGAGTTACATAACCAACCTAATAGCCGCTACACAGTGAATAGCTCTTTCATAAATATGTTACAAAAGGATATGTTATCAAAAGCCATCCTTATTAAAGAAGGGGTTAGGAGAAATTGAAGCATATACACATTACACAATAATTATTTCACCAATATTTGCTTTGAACTTCCTCAATTATAATTTGAGGAGATCAAAACCAAAGTGGTGCAAGGCAATCATTTGCATTTTAATTTTAATACAAACAGGTTAAATTAAGAAAAAATTTTTATCAATGTTTTTCAGGCATAGTAATATTAACGCCGATGTCATGGCATGGTTAGATGGTGAAACGTTCGCAAAGAAAAGAAATGTTTTCTGAGTCCGGTGGGGCGCTATCCCACAACCTTCTACAATCCGGGCAGGAGCTCTACCAACTTTGTGAACATTTCGGTTGTAGAAAGTTGCGGGATTGTGCCCCACCAGACTCAGAAAACATTTCTTTTCTTTGCGAACGTTTCACCATCCAACCATACCATAATATTAGCGTTAATATTACTATGTCCAAAAACATTAATAAAAAATGTTTCTTAATTTAACCTGTTTGTATTAAAATGCAAATGCCCACTGGCAGAAAACATTTATTTTCTTCGTAAATGGCTCACCATCTAAACATGCCATAACATCGGCGTTATTATTACTACGCCTACAAAAAAGTTGATAAAAACTGTGTGATGTTCGATTTGTATAAACAAACGAGTTATTCAGGCATAGTGATTCAAAACTTATGGGGCTCAAACAACTTTAAAAAAAACCACAATTTGCTGTTAAGAATAACAACATACTTTGTTAAACAATTGGGGGAGGCTTGAGCCCCTCCATCCCCTACGAGAGATTGTGATTCCAACCTTAATTTTATTTCTGATAAAATTTACCAAATCCTGAACCATGGTGGGCAAGAAGGCAGCATGCATTCTACAATACCGTTAGGAATCAAACCTGGGGTTAACGGCATAATAGATAAATGCATTTAACCATTATATCGCCATAGGATAGTGGATCTGCATTTTTACGAGAAACCTGAACCCCCTCAGGTCTAGGAAACCAACCCCAAGACTACAGTGAGCAGTTGGCCATTTTTTTAGTGGGTTTCAATAGACATTGAACCCGCTATTACTTTTGTCTGTATGCAAAAAAAAGGTATGGTAAAGGTCTTCTATAAATGCAATAATGATGGCTATTGTTAATGCTGAAAACATACAGAATTAGAAAGTTGTGGATTAGAGAATTGTGAAATGATGTTAATTGAAACCTGCTAAATTTAAATATCGACCTTAGGTGATTTACTTGTTTTTTTTTAACAACTAGGGGTGAAACCTGTATTGATGGTTAGGTGAATGTGTTACTACTACATCGCAAGTCACATAGATGGTAGTTCATAATGAAAGGATAGTAGTCATGCTACGCCTAGCCAAACAAATACTCGTAATAAAACTGAAATATAGTCTAGATTTAAGTATATATGATGTTCCAATAGTCCATGGTGATGTCATTCTATCCCACAAAGTATGGCAGCAACAAAAGTATTAAATGAAGAAACTTTTGGAAGAACTTTCGTAACAATATGAATGAACATTAAATAAAATATTTGTAATTTAGTTTTCACATCGATTCGTACTTAGCTGTCGCCTCTTGGCTGTGTGTTGTTATCTCGATGGCCAATTGCACAGATTTCTGCAATGCTTCCCGTGTGCGCTCATCGACCGGCTCAACGTTTTGAATGTCGACACTCGTGATGACGAGATTGTTTTGGGGAAAGCGAAGTGAATCCTTGACCTTTTGCTTCTCGTCCACTCCGAAAACTGCTGAGCGAATAATTTTAGCCGAATTCTGTAAATAAACATAGAAAATACATATACCTGGAATTGTTAACCGGGGTGAATTTCACAACTTTAGGTGGGGAGGGAGTTGCAGAATCAGATTGGCAAACTCAAACGGTAACTCAACAAATCAGGGGAGGATGAATGACATCTTGAGACATGGTGAAAAACTTGTGTAAGCAAGGTACAATTGGGAAACACTGACATACATGACATGAACATACATGACATGAACATACATGACATGAACATACATGACATGAACATACATGACATGAACATACATGACAAGTTAAGATCCAAACTTCTGTTCTTTTCTGTAACAAGAATTTTTCAAGAACTTTGGATTTAATCCCGATTAATTGAAATTCTTTTTGGGGGAATGAAAGAAGTGGATGAAAATTAAGAAAAGGTTATTTTCTTAACAAACTATGGTTTTTTAAAATCTTTAAGCGATTTTTAATTTTTAATAATTAATACTATTATTTTGCCCTACAGACCTTATGAAAATCATCAAAGTGTATTCCTGCGACTGCACCACGGATGCGTGATGCCACAGCCTTGCATAAGTCACCAACAAAATCTGGGACATTAAAAATTGCAGTACCGGCTTTCTCGCTTTTGTCGCCAATATCAAAATGCCTGGAAGTTATAAAAAATACATTAAATTCTCATTTTACATAAAAACGTAGAAATGTTATTTTAATACTTCATAGTTATAATTATCCCATTCAAAACACAATAAACCTCCGAATAACGGTCACCCATGAGACTTTGCAAAGGTGACCATCCTTCAAAGGTAACTTATTTAGAGGTTCAGAGGCAAAATAAATATAATTAAAAAAAAAAAAAAGGTAGCAATTTCAAATACATTAATCCTCATCTATTTTAATTTTCATTTAAAAAATCAGTGATTCGTAATTGTTTTGCTTTTTTATGGCAAACATTCTTTTCTAAAAAAACAATAATATTTGTACTCCTTTTGTATAACTCTAACTTTTTTATTCACAGCAAAGCTTTGGATCTCGCAAAAATTTGTCAAAACATCAAAATATGTTTTGCTGTTCCACACTCTTCCGCTTGCATTTCCTCGTCATTTTATACTCCTCCCATCATGTTTTCTAATGATTTCTGAATAGTATTAAACACAGTAGAAATTTCTAAATCTTCGTCCGTGCAAACGAACTTGTTGGCCTCCATATTTGTTATTTCTGCTAATCTGAGAATGTAATCCAACCTTCCCCATCATGGTCGCTGTCTATATTTTCAGAGTCATCAGGTGATGGAAAATTCTGCAATTAAAAAATATTTTAATTGAAAGTTTTTTCTTCAAAGTCTCTAATAGCATTTTGTCAAGTTTTCATTTCTGGTCTGCCAATGCTTCGTTTGGCTATCCAAGTTGCACACCTCGAGACGACTGTTGCACTGTGTTGTCTTTGCTATTTTTTAAAACCTCATTTACCTTCGACCTTCCAAAATCGTAAAGCAATGCTAATTTTTGTGTACTTACACCTTTTATGGTCCTGGATAACTTTGATTTTCTCGTTTGGACTTGAGAATTTTCGTGACGAACTCATTATAATTACAAACTGGGATTCAAATGACGAAGTTAGGCTAACACAACACTACTCAATGGTAACAAAGCATAAAGAACCAGAAATGTCAAAAACCAATTTTT
>QLNU02013998.1:0-13526 GCA_006491805.2 Dysdera silvatica
CTTTCGTGATATCTCTTGAATAAGGGCCGTTCAAGTATACTGGCTTCCAAAACTTAAGCACGCAGTACAAATTTTAAATTTTCGTAAGCATATTTGAATTTGAGTGGTTGAAAATCGCTGCGATGTAGATGGCATGGCGTAGAGCTTGCATGATGAAAAGGGGCCGTTCAAGTATTACGCAAGCATCTTTGGGGGAGGGGGAGTCTGAACCATGCTTACATAAGACACAAAAATAATAAAACTAACGCACAGTCACAGAATGATAACCGCCCTAACGGAATTGCAATACTTGAATGCATGACACACTGCAAGCAGAAGATATCAAATATAAAATAAGCGCAATCGCAGTTAAATATTTGATTATTTAAACCAGTGGTTCTCAATCTTTAAGCTCGGGAGCCCCCCTCTATGTTTCCCGTGGCCCTCTAATTTTTTTAAATTATCATAAATGTATTATTTTTAATAAACATATTTTATCAAATTGAATTCTTATATATTACACACTATTTGCGTACAAGATAAGACACATTAACAATAAAAATGTGTCAAAATACATTATTATTCCACCAAAATGGCAAATAACAGAGTGTTAAAACTTTTTTTTTAAATGAGATAATTTGTTGCGATTACTCTATATTTATAAATAAGCGTTTAATATTACAACTAGGTACTCAATATTATAATAAAAATAAGTGCTATAATTTGCATCACACACATAGTATTATTATTTCAAAAACTTGTACCAATCAATTAGAGAACCGAAATCTTACATAAGCATATGAGGGGGTCAGACCTTGTATTATTTCTTTACAAAGGGGAGGGGGAGTATAAAATTGCCAAAAATGTTCTTACGTAATACTTGAACAGCCCCCTACCTGCGTTAGGTCGCATAATCAAGGGAGTTCATTGTAATATCTTTTACAATGTAGTAAAATCTGCCCGTAATGGTACTGCCTGTAACAGTTTTATAATAGTGCCATAACTTCCGGATACCAGATGGCTTAAGTGCTTCTTATACGAAATTTTGAAATTTTCACACCTACATTTTATTGTTCAACCATAACACAGTAAAATCTGTCCATAATGATATTGCCTATGACAGTCTTGCAACACCGCCTATAACTTTTGGATTTTGGACACCAGATGGCTTAAGAGCTTTTTATACGAAATTCTAAGGTTTTGAAATCGACGTTTTAGTGTTCAACTATATTACAGTAAAATCTGTCCATAATGGTATTGCCTATAACAGTCTTATAAAGTGCCTATAACTTTTGGATACCAGATGGCTGAAGAGCTTCTTGTACGAAATTCTGAGGTTTTGACACCTACGTTTTATGGTCCAAATATAATACAGTAAAATCTGTCCATAATCGTACTGACTGTAACAGGCTTGTAACAAGCCAACTGCTGGACACCAGATGGCTCAAGAGCTTCTTATACGAAGTTTGGAGGTTCTAACATCTATGTTTTATGGTTCAATCATAGCTCACTGACCCATCATTACAAGATTTGGTGTTCTATAGCAGCCTGTACTCAGAGTTGGATTAAATTTTTATGGGGCTGGAGACTATATTTTCCCTTGGACCCTTGTAATATAAATTAAGCCTACTTAATTACAATAAGACTCGAATATAACGAGGATTTTGATATCAACGAAAATGCTTGCTATATCCCGATCGATCGCTAAATCTGTTCTGGAATTTAAATGCTAAACTTCGAAATTGAAGTCGATACAGGTAGCATATTTACATGCAACGTGCATACAAAAAAACTAAAATTCGAAGAAAGTGTCGCGAAAATTCACCACGCGATAGAATTACTACCCAGCGATAAGGTCTGATTGGCACCGACTTTGAAGTAGAGTTGAGTCTTCAACGAACAGGGCACCTAAGAAATGTGCCCTAGACATTTGTCTTGTTTGACTATGCGATAATCCGGCCCTGTCTGTGCTCATATCTTCTAGACAGCAGATGGTTTCAGCGCGTCTTACACGAAATTTTGAGATTGACATCAACATTTTACGGTTCAACTCATAGCTCATTGACTCACCATCACAAGGTTTGGTGGGTTCTAAAGATGGTTTTTTCCTTCACGACCCTTCAAGACAAAACGAATGATTAAGATAACGATATGAGTCAGGATCAGAGCAGGTCTCACACTAAGGCGAATCAGGCGACCGCCTATGGCTTTGTGCCATCGGGGCCTAGAGCAATACTTAGTTTGTTGCAATGATTTTTCTAAACTTTGAAAAGCTTTATGTGAAATTTACATATTTTTCATATTAAGAAATAAACTAAAAAACAATAACAACTTTACCAGTAACAATTTCAAATGGTGTAAAAATTCTCCGTTTAAAAGATAGCAGGGAATTGCTATAAAACATTTTGCTCCTGAAACAAAAAAAGAAATTTGATTTATGACCTACGAATGGTTTAAAGGAATCTGACAGTTACCGTGAAAAGGAAGAAGAAAAATTGTACTGTGAAAGAGAAAAGATGAAGTGAAAAAAAAGTGAAAGAGAAAACTTGTATTGTGGTTGAAAAGGAAACAATTTTTTAAGGAATTGTTTCCATACCGTCACTAAAGTGAGTTTTAGCAGTTATGAGACGTTTGTATTAATTTAATTATTTTTGAATTTCGAAATAACTGCAGGATGATGAAAAAAATGAATATTACTAATTCTGTTATTAACGTCTACATGTAAACCTAATGTATTTAGATGTCTCGTTAAACCATCGATCCCATCTCAAATAACCTAACGCGCAATAGACTTATAAAGTAAGCAACCAGTATAAATAATTTGCGAACAACTTTAGGTACAAATAAGCTTTATTTGGAATGAGAATCTCGTGATTTGAGCAACAATTTAGGTACGAAGCCCAGGTAAGCTTGCAAAACAAGGTCACAGTGTTCAAATCAAATATTAATATGTTCTGTTACAAATACACGAGTTATTGATTAAACATGATTAGTATTTAAATGTATATTTCATTCTTTTTAGTAATTTGCTTCCCTCCCCCCTTCCTATCAAGACATTTAGTAAAGCTCTCAAATACGGTCGGATCCACTTACAATGGACACACATTTAGGGAGTTTCCCGACGTAGCCAGGAAAATATAGATTCATTAGATATAATGATTAAGTGAAATATAATTAAATTGTTTTTAATGACCAATACTTTTGCGGATCGGATACAGCGAACATTATTTTGGTCTTAAGCCCTCGGTATATGCGGGTTCTTTTGTATAGGGTTTCGCGCAGTACACTCTGCCTTGGGTCTCGCAAATTCTAGGGCCGCCTCTGGTTTGGATAAATTGAGAAGGTCAAGCAGCAGATTAAAATGAGAAGTGCTAATACTTTTGCTATGGAGAAAGCAGTGGCGCAGTACTTCAAAACTTATGGTGGTGGGGGGACATCAAGCGCCTTTAAAGAAGCTTCTGTGATGCAGTTTATGAGAAAATGTGTTTTGATATCCAATGGGGGGGGGGAATTGTTCCCATGAGGCCCCCCTTTCCTATGCCCCCGAGAGAAAGTATTAATCGTCCTCTAGTGCTATTTTCAACCGCAATTTAATATAAAAATTTGTATTATGAAAATACAGTGAAAATCGTTTATAACGACAGCATTTCTACAAGAAATTTGGTTTCCTATTCTGCTCCTTACTGAATGTTTCAGTTATAACGACGACCTACTAAAATGTCGAGAATTTTGTAGCGAATTTGTAGCCTAAGTAGGGAAATCCGTATCGTATATCGCGATGCGACTTGGAAGACATACATCGTTACCATGTCAACAAATTTTTGGGGCCCATAATGGGGTCACTTGTGCTATTAAAATTTAAGCGCTATTTTAATCTTGTTTATTTGGAAATGTCAAAGAAATTTTCATTACTGATAATTCTGAATACTGACGATAATAGACTTAAAAAAAACCAACATAACTTTGGCTTAAAAAAAACATCGTTTATAACGGCCATCGGTTATAACGACTGAATTTGCACGGTCCCTTGAAGGTAGCTATAACTGATTTTCACTGTATTTGTAAAAATATAAATAAAAAAAAATCATTTATTTGACTCCCTTTAATGAATAAATGCTTTAAATTAGTATTATACATAATAATTAAAAAAATGAAATTAAGATTTAAATCTTTATATTTAATATAATAAAATATACTGCGCTTGTGTTTAGGTTGCTATTAGTACTAGTCATTCATTCTATAAAATCTCACGCCAATTTAAATTATAAAATATATAAAATAAACGTATATTGAATCACTGTTGATTTAAGTATATATTGAACGTGTACAAAAGGCGGGGGCACACTGGACCGCCCCTGCCTTTGGTGAGCCCTTATGGGCGATAGGATTCGCTCCTTCTGAAAATCCAAGTTATGCACTTTTCACAGGACTCAGTCCGCCCCTGACAAAAGGTACTTTAATTTAGGAGACACACTGTTTAAAACTAATACATATAATAATATCGATTTTGCGAAGTAAGGCTTAGTTAAATTAATTTAAAATCTTTGAGAGTAGTTTCGATGGCAGATGCCATCTTCGGAAAGAAATATTTTAAAGTGAAATCAATTATTATATTAATATATATATATATATAAAGGCTTTTAAAATATAAATTTTTTTCTAATTATTTTGAAATTCTGATAATGATGATGACGCTACTTTGAAGGAAAATTTAACCTCGTCCGGGAAGAAATTTATAATAAATAACGCTTTATAGAGAAAAGGGAAAAATTGTCATTATAGTCTCATGAGATGTTTCAACTCAGTTTCAGACTATTTAAATGCCTGAAAAATTAAGTATTCAAATTAAAATTACTACAAAATTAGTAAAATGACGTGTCCATGTCTGGAAACAGGAAGCGAACAAATAGGTTTTACGTGGTAATTTTTAAAGAATATTTCCGTTTTTTGATGCATATATAATACAGTGGGGAATGTGACAGGATTATTGTGAAATATTAATTTTTTTGGGGTTATGATTATTATTCCTGACGCCAAAAATTCGTCAAATTTAAAACCATTTAAAATTTTAGGATATTTTTAATGTATATATGATTTCAGTGCGCGATTTGAATTGCTTTTTAAAAAAGTTCAGACTAGTTCGTTTTTATTTTTAACCATTAAAACAGAGTTGTTATAATCATCTAAAACACTTCCAGGTGTATGCAATACTTACATTACTCGACATTACATTACATTACATGCAAAAGATAGGATGTCTCGAAGTAATCTAATTCGTAAATGGAAATTTATTGGTACACAGGGTGATCGTAAATTCTTTAAAAAAAATCGTATGTGATAGTATACATCAGGCGAGTAATACTTGCAATGGAAACTAGGGCTGCATAGCGTCAGAAAAAAAATAATGTTTGTCCTCGTTTGCTAGCGGTCAAGATACTCCTAGCTCAAAGGAGGGACCATGGTTTGACTCCAAAATGGGGACGGCGTCTCTTTTCCTCCTAAAACAAAAAAGCTCTAGCTTGAGCTACTTATATGTGTGCCGAAAATTATTGTATAATAAATTTTCCCACGAAAAAACCCGCCCCGGTGGCTTTGTGTGTTGACTATTATTTGGCAATTGTGTTATCCCTGAGCAGGGTAATAATATCTTTCATCCCTCCATACGGAGAGAGCGAGCGAGCGTTGCTTCTGTCCTCGTTCGTCTAGTGGTCAAAACACTCCGAGCTCAAAGGTGGGACCCTGGTTCGATTCCGGAACGAGGCCGGCGTCTCTTTTTCTCCTAAAACAAAAAAGATCTAGCTTGAGTTTCTTATACGTGGGATATCGTCGAAAATTATTAAATATAAGAAAGGAATAAATTCGAGAAACGTCCAGCATGCACAGGTATTTACAACCGATGCACGAGAAGCGCAAGATGCAACGTCCTAATCGTTTAAGCAGTCGATTAACTGTCCTGATTTGCATCTTGTGCTTTTCGTACACTGGTTGTAGATACTTGTGCACGCTGCATGTTTTTCGATCTTGAGTATGAGTTGAACGTTGCTCTAGATTCCGATGCAGATATTATTCGTCTTGATGTGTATTATCACCTCTACCTTTTTGTCAAAAATATTTAAGATTATCTTGTATATTTTATTAAGGACTTCTTCATGCATCTCATTTTAAGGACTTCTTCATGCATCTCATTTTAAGGACTTCTTCATGCATCTCATTTTAAGGACTTCTTCATGCATCTCATTTTAAGGACTTACATATCTTATTTTAAAGACCTCTCATTTTAAGGATATCTCGTTTTAAGGACATTTATTTCATTTTAAGGACTTATCTCATTCATGGAATTATTCAATCATCATGTTTTAAGAACTTATTCATGGAATTATTCAATCATCATGTTTTAAGAACTTATTCATGGAATTATTCAATCATCATGTTTTAAGAACTTATTCATGGAATTATTCAATCATAAGGTTTTAAGAACTTATTCATGGGATTATTCAATCATAAGGTTTTAAGAACTTATTCATCCATACGTTTTAAGAACTTATTTATATATCTCATTTAAGGACTTATTCATATATCTTATTAATGCTTTCTTCACGTAAGTTTAATAAGTAATGAGGGATATGTTATTTTCTATCCATTAAATAGAAATTTTTTATTTTAGGAAATTGGAGGAAGTCCAATCACGCTTTTAACACCAAAAACAATGCAGACAGGAGTGTCTGAAAAATCCCAACCTGTAGCGAAGGTGAGTTTTCTTCCCTTAACAATTAATGTATCCAAGGTTTCGACTTCGGAGATGGAACTGCGCCTAAGCCACTTCAACTTTTCCAAAGAAGAGTTAAAAAGAATATTTAGAACGTCTACTTTGTTACCAGAAACAGCGTTTGAAAAAGCCATCTGCTCCAAGAGCAACGATTTGCCCTTTTCAAAGGAGAACATGCAGTGCCTGGAGGAAGCTCTGACGAACGCAAAAGAAAAGCTCAAAAGAAGGCAAAAGGATTTGAAGTTGCTTTTCCAAGAAATCGAAGAACTGTGGCAAAGGCTAAATGTGAGCAAAAACGACAAAGTGCAATTTGCTTTTGCCCTGTTTGGAAATCTCGATTCTATAATATTTCGTTTAAAACGCGAATGCAACCGATGTAAGGAGATAATCAGCAGACAGAAGGTGGAGGGAAAGAGTTTGTAAAGAGAATTATGAATATATACTTTCTGAATTGGTCCTTTCCTTTGGGACTGGACTGCAAGTCACCATAGACAGGTGGTCAATATACACGACGAATTTTGATATAGCCATTACCAAGTCTTTACCAGTCCTCTCTTAAAAAAGTGGTAATTTTATCAAGGTACTCAATTTACCAGATTCTACTGTATATCTAGTATTTTTACTTCATGGACTTTAACTGATTTAAGATTTGCTTTAATCAACAGATTTAGAATTTGCTTTGATCAACAGATTACTACAGACTAAACTGCATTATGATCTGGAAAGATGTCAATGGTATTCTGAAATATTAATATTTCATTTAAAAAAAAATGTTTTAGAAAAAGAACGATTAAACTATATAATTGGCTAACCGAAATACGCTGGTACGAAATCTAATTCATTCACGTGGTTACCAAACGCCTTACCACGGCGTTACTGCAGAAATTTTAAATTAAGCTATTACTTAACAGTTACTAACAATCAGTGGTTTTCAACCTGGGGGTCACGAACTTGTTCGGGGGGGGAGGGGGGGTTCGTCGCATCTATTATTAGTTGCAATTATTTCTATAGGGAATTTCATAATAAATACTTCCAACGCTTTTATATTTCAACATGGCTACATTGTGTTGTGGTTGCAAACTCCAACATTTATAATATACTTGAATGTATAATAAAAATAATATATTTTTATATTAAATGTGTTTTCTTTATCCTGTTAAAAATGCTTTTGTTATGCAAATGTGGCCGCGACAGACAGTGGGGAGGTATCAGATCTTTTGGTTACTATAAAAGGAGGTCACGGATTACTTGGCTACTATAAAACCGGTCGCGACTTGAAGGTTGGTGGGGGGGAAATCACTACTGTAAATAGAGAAATGAATATTTTTTAGTAAAAAAGGTATCTCCAAAGAAAATGGATGATTCATAAAATTTTGTGAGAGCTTATGGCGCAAGGACAGAGAGGGTTATGCTGCGCCGAGATTTAAGTTATCCGTGGAATCCAAAACTCTCATTCCAGGGAACCAACCTCCGGACTACGAGAATAGTCAATTGGTAATTTTTTGGCTACAGTTGAGATTCGAACCCGAGACAACCGCACTACAGAGGACTGCGTTGCTACTGCACACTACTCCAGAGTAAAGCTTAACCCGCGAGGACGCGCGCGGGGTGTTTCGCACCCCGCAACTTATAATTTGTGAAAAAGAACCGCCCACCCTTGCTTCGGAAATTAGCCAAACTCTATTTGCCTTCAAGGTCACATTTTTTTGGGGTTGGGTGAAAAAGAGAAAATTCCACTTATTGTTTCCCGTAAAATTGAACTTTTTAATGAAATAATGCTACATAATCAGTTGGGTAAATCACCCCGCACGCATCCTCTAATTGGCGCGCGTTCTCGCGGGTTAAAACTCGGGTATTTGGTTAGTGGCCACAGCCCAGTAGAGCCTTTTTTATTATTAAGGGCCACTTCATTTAAGTTAGTAGCATTTTCGTGTGGCCACAAAATTCTATATAATTTGCCTGTATATTAAATAAATCCAACTTTATAAATAAAACGTAACTTCGACTATACTCTCGGCAAACTCAACCTGGCTACATCGTGGAAGTTATCTTGACCGTATTACTACGAACGACAGGTGAATTTTCAGTATCCCTGAGCGTTTAAACTGATCTACATGCAAGAGTTCGTTAGAATTGACGACTTATCGCTGTTACTTCCAAATATCCCATTTCCCTCCCTGCCGAAAATTCTCTTTCCTTGAGGGCGGAAGGTATTGTTATACATTTTTTGAATATGCACCCGACATCTTTCATACACCATCCTATAAAATTTTAATTTTTTTTATAGCCTTCCATCTTTTACATCTCTACATCTTTTGTTCTAATTATTATATTCATTCCATTAATATAATGAAAGATAAATCACAGGAGTATTTATACTTATCTAAAGATAATAGTCAGTTTAAATCTCTACACATACTTAAATATACCAATTTTGAAAAATTCAGATAACACTTGTATATAAATGCCTCAAGACTAGGGGGATAAAGACGAATTATATTTATTTTTTACACTTTAAAATAGTGATTAAAATTTGGTCGCCTGCTTGTCACTGAATCCGAGCACCACAAATTAATTTCAAGCATGGGATCAAAGTGTTCAGTTTAAACTTTTAAATATTTTACTACCAGTTTAAATGCTGTAGGATTGCATTAGGAAACAATAAAGTGGCGAGCGTGATGGCGACTGAATGCGTCTTTTTAATCGCCATTCCTCGATATTTAGTCGCCTTATGGCCAGTGGCGACTGTGAATTTTAACCTTTACTCCAGGGCTCATAAAATCCTGTCAAATCATTTTCCTAATTTCCATGTATTTTAATCTATTTTTCTTTAATACGGAACTCAAGTAGGTTTAGAAAACACATATTTGTGACTTTTGTAGCACTTAATTTTACAGAGCACTTATTTTACTGTATAAGCTGCTTTTCCGAATTAAAAGAAAATGATGATTATATGAAAATTTTATATCATTCCCATATGTGCATGTTTTACCTCTCAAAACTCGGCTATAGGTTTTTTAGGGGCGAGATCGACAGCTTAACGTCAACTATGAATATATTTACACATAATCATGCCTAGGGGACGCGAACCTAGCTCTGTTAGCTTGGAAGCGGCGGTCATAACCGCTAGGACACAACCCCCTCGATCTAGTGGAGGCTCAAGCCACCACATTGAATAAAATACATTTTTGTTTTTAACGCCGAATAGCTGAATCTCTTTTAAAGCCGCTCCATAATTTTTTAATGGCTACTCTCGTCTGCATCCTCTTGCGATACAGAAAACCCCAAAACATACAAAAGTGTGAGGAAAAACAAACAAGAATGTTCAGTTACGATGGCAATGGACTCCATATTATAAATCCATTAGTTTTAAGCGTCTATTACATTCTTGGTACTGTGAAATTGCTATTCACCATGTTTTGGAAATGCTGGGATGGAAGTATAATAAAGCGGTTAAAACCAGTTTGTTTCGTTATGCAGAGAGGGTGAGGTGCTTAAGATTTGAGAATGAAATTAGTTTGTTTTTGACTGAAATATTTGCACATCACTCTGCAGAACACTTTCTCTGGAACATACATTTTTAACACAATTTAAAACACATTAATTTGCATAGAGAGGAAAAATCTTTTTATGGAGAAAAGGAGAGGTGGCATAATTTTAAGAAAGTACTTGCTTCCAATGAAAATTTATATACAAAATCATTTGTAATTGCATCGTCTTCGAGAAACGAATCATTTTAATAGATGTTTTTAATATAGGTTGTGAAGATTTTTAAATATGGGGTTTTGGGATAAAACGAAAGCCATATAAAGGGAAAGAAAGCGAATTCAAGTTGAACATATTCTGAGCAACACGACCATCGTTGCTCATGCACCATAAAGAGGAAGGACAAAGTATTTATATACTTTTCGTCCAAAGATTAGAAGAATATAACGTAGTCCTTGGACGAAAAGTATACCAGTCATCTGGGGTGGTACCGGTGGTTTAGTGTGATCTTCAAACCATGATCTACCGATACTTACAATTAAGTTTGCTTGGAATGGAACCTAAGCCAGAAGGCCATTAATCTGAGATACTATTCCATCAAGTTCCAAGTTAACATGAAAACGGTTTCGAGTTACATCGGCTTTGTTTTATGACGTCACAACGCATAATCTTTGAATCTTTTATTGTTGACAGTAAATTAATTGACGCTCACGCTTCTCCCTACTTGATTGGTTTCACGAAATTTTATGGAGCAAGGACGATCCTGCCATTGCACCATGTTTGAACTAGCTTGAAAGTATAAAATCTTAGATTTAATATGTCGGATTCGTTCCATTTCATAGTAAAGAACGATGATTGTACTGTTTAGTAAAGTGTAGTTTTATGACAATTACTTAAAAAAAATACTGATACAGATGCGCATTAAACATGGGCGAGAGAAATACAACGCAATACATTCCTGGCGCAGTATAGCCCAGATGCTCTTGCGCCATAAAAAATCCAAACAAACAAACAAAAAATGCATTCCGATAATTCTACGGTGCAAGGAGGGATTTTACTGTATTATCTATAGAAATGGTTCCGAAGATTTTTGACTCACGGAGCCCGTTTTAAGAAAAAATTTGAGCGCGGAACCCCCCACACTTTTTCACTTTTAATGTGCTTTCTTTAGGTAGGGCTTCCATATAAGTTAATTACTATGCCACGCACATGATATCAAGATGGTAATGTAGTTAAAACCATAGTCAGGCTGGAGTTCAGGGCAGAGCACACCCTTGGAAATAATATATTTTTTTAAAGTTATTTTAGAATTTTACTTTATTTGTTTTATAAAATTGTACATGACAATGGAAATCGTTCTTTATGACGTTAAAAATATATTTAAAACAAATTTCTGCAATAAATCTCGTATACATCATATTTTGTTATAGGGGTTTGAGTCTGCATCTACTCTCTCTAATATGAATAAGGAAAACTTTAAATTTCAGTTTACCTCTATGAGTTTTCAATCCAAAATTTACGTTAAGAAATTCATTCATTAATATTAAATTTATTAGTCTGTTTATATATTTAGTATTAAGTAAATTAATGAAATACTATATCAAAACATTAATTTTAAGCCCCCTCCTGTAACGTTCTGAGCCCCACTGTAAGAAGCGTCTAGCTACGGGATTTAACCCACGAGCAAACGCGAGGGGGTGTTTCACACCCCACAACTTACAATTTGTAGAAAAAAAGCCGTCCATACTTGCTTCTGAAACTGGACAAACTTTCTCGTTGCCTTCAAAATCACAATCTTTTGGGGTAGGGTGACAAAGTGAAAATTCCAGTTACTGTTCCCCGTAAAATTGGACATTTTTTATGAAATAATGCTATATAATTAGATGGGGTGCAAATCACCCCGCGCGCGTTCTCGCGTTCCTCTAATCGACGCACCTGTCGCGGGTTAACGTAGTTATCGTAATATGATGAAAAATAATTCTCTAAAAGGTAGGGCCATCCATTTATTTTTAACTGAACAAGTGAATTAAATTTTTGGAAGTGCCCTTTCAATTCTTCCGTGGAGCCCCTGCACAAGCACAGTGGAGCCCGTGAGGTTCCGTGGAGCACAGTTTGAGAACCTCTGATCTATAGTTTTCCGAGGAAATTTAATCTCAGACTACAGAAAACTGAAAAAAAGGTACGTGTTCTACGGCACCACTGGGTTTTAATCTGGGTTAACGGCACGATAGAAGTACAAATGCATGGTTGTATGCAGTGACGGATTAAGTGCGGTTCGACTGGTGCCGTCGCACTATACTCCAGTGCGACGGCACCCAAGGACAAATCCAATTTGATCATCTAAGCACAGTGTTCCCCTTTTTATAGTAACTAAATCATATGTGCCCCCCCCCCTGTTTGTCCCGCCACATTTGCATGATAAATGCATTTTTAACAAAGTAAACACATTAAGGGTAAAACCACACACACACATATATATATATATATATATATATATATATATATATATATTAATGTATAGTATGAATAGAAAGTTAACGAACATTAGTGGAATATTGCAATGTAGCCATGTTGAAATATGAAAACGGTGAAATCATTTGGTATGAAATTCTCTATAAAAAAAACTATAAACTATATATAAAAACTATATACTAAATACTAAGTATAGTTGTGGAGACAAGAAATCAGTACGCGACCCCCACCTTGAGGGCCTCGACCCACAGGCTGGGAACCACTGATCTAAGCGGATATTCTTAAATAAGTTTCAATAACTCAAAATGGATGAACTTATTTTACTGTACAAAGGACACAACAGATTATTAAACTCGTGTAAGGCTTTAATTTTTATGTTAAAACAATTTTATATTTTGACTTATCAGAATAAGTATTTGTGGTTTAGTTGCATGTCGTTTGTCGCAAGGAAATTTTAATTGTTTATCGTAGCTTTCCGGCTTGTAACAATATTCGGTATTTCTCGTAATAAAATCATAGGCGTAGTGTTATGTGCGGCCCGAGAGCCCGAAATAATTTGGAATAAATTGCAATTTCATATGAAGGACCGCAAAAGGAATTTTGAAAACAATATTTAGCGGATGAGGGGACGCCAAATATTGGGCCCACATCAGGCGCCATATGACCTAAATCCATTGCATGGCTAATACCCCAGTAAACATAAGATAAAGCTTCAAAAGAAGCTCTTATCGTTATCGAAGAAAGTTCCATAAAAATTCTCGAGATAAAATCTTCGCTTAAAAAAAAAACTATGTTAGTGTCCAATCTAGGCATGCAATTAGCA
>QLNU02013999.1:4918-20920 GCA_006491805.2 Dysdera silvatica
TATATTATTAAGACTTATTAAAGTTTTTTTATAGAATTTTTTTCCATTTACCTACCTTATATATCGAATTTTAAATGTCATGTTATTTTCTGTGACATAACTTGCCATTTGCAAAGGGCTAGCTGTAAAGGGCACAAAATTTGTGAATATTTGCAAAAAGCCGAATTCAAAATAATTGCCAGGGGTGTCCAATTAAGACTTTGGCAAGGATTGCAAATTTTCAGTTAAGCCGCTGGTTATCTTAATAAGATTAGACAGCAAAATCATAAATACACCGCTATCTGTATGAACATGAAAAAATAAATTCTATATGTCACTTGCGTTTGTGTTTATTCACAAGTGCTATGAGGAACAAGCTTAATAAAAAAAACTTCATATTTACAGATATTGACGAATGTGCTCGTGGATTGCATGAATGCGGCCCACAGCAAATATGTCGCAATCGGGCAGGTGGATATACATGTGAATGTCCTACAGGCTATGCGTTGAATGCTGAACGACAATGTGAAGGTAAATATTCTCTTTTATAGTGTTTTCCCTTTGCAGTGTGTTCCCACTACTCAGCAATACTTTACAGCAGTGATGATCAACTTTTTTTTCTTTTGGCTTGTGGCATCATCTGGCTTGTGGTATATCATCATCATCATGCCATTCAAGCAGAACCAGATTATCGATTAGGTATAGCGGGCATTTTCATTAGTCCCAAGATCCGCGTTGTATACTGGTTCTACTGTAATTACACAGGCCTAATGCATACTACAAAGGGCCTAGGAAAAATTTTTCTATTGCCCCGTGAAGCCTTAATCTGGCCCTGCATTCAAGCCATCCTTTCACGTAACTAATTTGGTTTATATTAAGTGCTCACACCTAAAAGCACGATAAAAACACAATTATGTTAAGCTACATAAGGTTTATTGTCAATATGTTCTTAAAAGCCATTGAAATCAATGACACATGTTTGTAACTCCCAATGAATTGCAATTTATAAAATTTTAATGTGGCTTTTGAATTTACCGATTCTTTATAATTTCCTGCCTGCTTGGGTTTACTTTTGCAATAAAAATTCTCAACCACAAAAGATTAAATTACTCAGACGGTCATCAGTTAATTTTAAACTACGATTAGTTTCAGTCGCAGTCATTGTTAAAACAATAGTTCGTACACAAAGGTTAATCCAAATCTGCAACAGTATCTTAGTTCTAATTCATGTGAAGTCGAAAATCCAAGAACTGGAAGCAGTTTTGAAGATTTACCATAATTTTTAAACTAAGTGAAGTGAGGGAAATGGGAATATAGTCTAACCTTGATTTAACGATCTTCGTTGGACCAATGAAAACAATCGTTAAATAGAGGAGTTCGTTAAATCGGGGGAACACATTTATTGGAACCAATGATCGGCAATACCTTTGTTAAGCAAAATTCTAAAATCACTAGTCCTGACGTGAAACCTATCAAATTGGCTGAGAAAAAAAACTGCGCGTGCGTTTCGCTTTGGAAATTAAATTACCAATTAGCCCCTTAAGTCTCGCTCCCGTCAATATGATGGGCTGCGGTATCGATCCATATTTGTCGCCCCCTTGATATTGCCAGGCTAAAGCGTTTTAGAAGCTATATAACAGTGTGAAAGCATTGATTTATGTACTTTTCTTATATCTCATTTACAAACTTGACTTTTTTTTATTTAAGAAAAAAAAACGTTAATTTTTGCATGGTTTTCTTTAAAAATAAGCGACACTTAAGGGGTTAAACTGCCTAGTGCTTTACACCGCATCCATGCAGAAACAAGTTTCCTGTAACTCGTCTTAAACTAACCTGCGAAGATGTTAACAGATGCAGAGAGCTCCCTTATTGGTTGGACATTTTTGACGAATGTCACAAAGTATTAACCTGTCATCAAAGTGAAGACCACTTTTGTATCTCAAAATTATACCAGGAATAGTGCTGTGTGGTTATTATCCGAAGGTTGCTGAACACCCTGTATAATGATTGATGTAATTTTTGTCTGGTAGCTGGTTAACCGGTTTTACTGATAATTGTTATAGATGACAATGGTTAACACGAAAATGGCTAATAATTATTTTAATTTTTCTATTCTATTGCGAATATATATATGTATATTTTTTTTTAGGATTTGCATTAATTTAAAAGATGGTGAAGGTGCAGCAAACGTTCTTTTCCATTACAATCCAAGATTTGATGAGGGTGTTGTAGTGCGGAATCACTTTAACAACCAAGCTTGGGGATCAGAAGAAAGAGATGGCGAAAATCCTTTGGTGCCAGGGTGTACGTTTCTTTTGACAATAATGGCTGATGGGACAGCATATGAGGTTTTTATTTTTATTATAAATGTTGAGTAACGCATGAAAGGTTGTCAAAACCTGTCATAATTAGTTATGGTTGGATTAATAGCATACAAATCTTTTTCCATGACAACTCTAACATTGTAATCATAGACTAAATACTAAAAAATGTGTTATGCACTTTTGGTTAGATATAAACCCTTATAAACTTCATGTTTGTCATAGAACTGCTTTTTCTGTCTCTGCACCGTCAAAATTCAACTAAGCAACCCCGTATAAAATTGAAACATCCATCAAAGCTAATCAGTCGTTTCTCTTTTTTTCAAATCAGGTTAGTCTAATAAAGTTAAGGCAGCGAGGGGAAAATATAATTATGCTATATTTTATATACACTACAGTAATTTATTTAAGGCACAGTCCTTACCATTTGACTTCAATAAATACAATGCTAGTCTCGCCAGAAGGACGTTTGCTTCTTTGACTCGTCGCTTTAGTTTAAAACGCAGTCCAAGCACTGTCCCATTAATTGCGAACTTGCCCACAGTGAAGCTTTTTATTCTCACAGAGGGAAGTTTCATGCCAGGAAAACAGGAAACAGCACGTGACTGGTTATCGAAAGGTTTCAGGGTTAGTCTCCACCAAACGCTGAAAAATCGTACTTTCCTTTGTGAGTAATTTATCATCTAACACTAAAGTAACTAAATTTATATTTTAAGTTATTTCACAATACTATATGCAGCAACAATTCTCTAAACTAAAACCATATATACGGTCTCACCTTGTCTGGAGCAGAATGACCTTTGTTGTTCTTGTGCCATAAACATACAACCAATTCTCTAAACGCAACTACTAATATAATTAGCCTTATAAAAACTTGTATAAAATGAAACTTCAGTACACTTAAAATATATTATACAGAGTTCCTAGGAAAGACCGAATGCGGCCAATGATTTTTGAACCAATACAGATCTTGCAACAGAAGTTAGTGCATATAGTCATTTTACTATACCGATACTTATCAGATGAAATGAACATCAGCGTCTCTGGTGGCGAACTGATGAAGTTAAACATTTTATTTCGAAAAATAGTGAAGATACGGAAGTATTTTCAATTAGAAAGTTAAGCATCATTCAGTTAGTAGGAAAAGATATGCGGCTCACATGGAATATGTACACGTACTGTCAGAAATTGAGGTGTTCCGGAAGTTTCAATGCATAGCTTTCAGGTAATGCTTTCTAGCGATTTAGAGCTTGAGTTAGTTCTTACAGAAAAGACACCATGGTCTCTCGTACTACCACAAATTGAGGTGTTCCGGAAGTTTCATTCTTTCCACCTTTTCCGCCGGTTGCAAACTATTCAGTGAAGAGCTGGTGAAAGGGAGTGCTAACTGGTTTTAGCGGGCGCAATACTTAACTTTCCCATGGGTGCTGGCAATCCGCGCTACGCCACTGCCTTTGTCGTTTCTTACTTATACTATAAAAGAATCAATACAAATACACCGTCCCTTGCTGTTTGCGAGTTTGCTATTCGCGGGGTTTTTTTTTTCCAATTCTCAAAAAGTAAAATTTTTAGCAAAATTAGAAGTTTGTAGGTCAAAACAATGTATACATGCTATTACGTATAGGCGTACTGTATAACGTACTGAAAATAAATGGATAAAGAATACGCATACGTGAACATTTCGGGTGTTTTGCTACGTAATACTGTATGGGGTTTTTAAACTTTTGTTAATTTGTTCAAGAACAAAAATAAGCAAAATATATTTATTCTACACCTTTTCATAAAAATAATTTAGTAATGTATAATATTTATTCAATATGAAAGACAATTGCAATGAACGTAACCCTCCTTTTCACATATAGTTTTGGTTTTGCTATTCGCGGATAGTTTGTGGAACGTAACTCCCGCGAATAGCGAGGGACGACTGTGTAGCATTAAGTACAAACTAGAATATATTCATTATTGAGAGTATAAATCCGAATACCGAAAATTAATTCAGCGCCATCTATTGGCCTATTACTAAAAGAGTATTTGAAGAGTATTTTTAAACAGTTGTAATCGGGTATTTAATGTACTGCCATCCCTAAACACACGGACACAAATCGCCCAAAATGAACGACTTTCTACATCGTTATTACGTTTGCTATTGAAAGGGAAAAATTAGGGAGTTTATCATAATACGAGGGTGGGTTGAAAAGTTTCCGGCCTAACAAGGAAAAAAAAAAAAAAGCTGTTTAATGCTTACTTTATTTTTCAACGTAGTCCCCTTCCAAAGATATACACTTGCTCCAGCGGTACGGCAATGCTTGGATCCCCTCTCTGTAAGAGCTTTCGTCTGAGGCCTCAAAGTAGGCATTTGTTGCTGAGATGAGCGTCGATGAGCCTTCGGTATCAGAACAGAATTTCCTTCCAGCCAGAAATTTTTTCAGGTTGTGGAAGAGGCTGTAGTCCGAGGGGGCCATATCAGGAGAATAGGGTGCATGAGGAAGAATTTCAAACTTCAGTTCATGAAGTTTTGCCATCCATCACAATGACAGCCTTGTGGATGGGAGCATTGTCCTGGTGAAACAGGACTTTCTTCTTGGCCAGACCTGGTCTTTTTCTTTGATTTTGGAATGCAATTTATCTAAAAGATTAGCATAATATTCAGCATTGATGGTTCTGCCTTTTTTAGATAATCCAATAATAAAATTCCCTTAGCGTCCCAAAAAACTGTCGCCATAACCTTTCCAGCAGATGGTGCACTTTTTGCGGTGCTGGTTCGTCCTTCGCTGTCCACTGTTTTGATTGCTGCTTGGTCTCTGGAGTATAGTGATGGATCCATGTCTCATCCACAGTAACGAAACGCCACAAAAAATCAGTTGGGTTTGAGTTGTATAGCACCAAACATTGTTCTGATATCATCATGCGCTGCAGTTTTTGATATAAGGTCAGCAAACGCGGTACCCATCTTGCTGACAACTTTCTCATACCCAAAGTATAGGTTAAAATATGATGTGCTCGTTCTTTGGATATACCAACAGACTCGGCAACCTCTGTCAATTTCAATCGGTGATCATTCATATTGTTTTTGTGAACTTTTCTAACGATTTCATCTGTAGTGGCTGATTTTGGTCTTCCAGAACGCTTCGCATCCAGAGTGCTTGTACCACCATGTTTAAAATCTGCAACCCATGTTTTAACAGTTGTAAACGAAGGAGCAGATTTCCCCAGTATAGCATCTAGCTCAGTTTTAATATCAGCTGGAGATAAGCCTTTTATAAAAAAATATTTTATCACAGTTCGCACTTCAGTTTTCTCCATACTCTGTTAAAAACAAAAGAAAATTTTAAAACAGCACAGTATAAAAACAACCAAACACAAATCCTTCGAAATACGCAAGAAGTATTAAACAAAGACGGCACTTTAAGTGCCTTTGTCAAAGTAACTCTGGGATCGCCATCTCTAGGTGAGGCCGGAAACTTTTCATCCCACCATCGTAGTTCTCTTTCAGAATTTCAAAACGAAACTTGCTTTATATATATCGTTATATTTGTGTTTTTTTAGTGAGATAGTCGATGTAATTTCTTAAATTAGATGCAAAAATCGCAAGAATACTGTTTTCGTGTAGCTAATGTCAGCTTATGTCCGTAGAACGGTGACAAATTAAACAATGCATTAATCAAATATTCAATTTAATTATAATGTGCGAAAAGGCTAATAGATGGCGCTCGGAAAGACAACTATACTTTTACGGAATATGTATCGATTTGTGTGTACTAGAACTTTTACAGGCAAGCATCATATTTTACCATTTCTGGTTCAATGTACAAAGGACGCATACTTGCTTATTTGAAAGTCGTTTCTCATTGTTGTCTTCATCGAGTTTAATTGGTGTACAGGAATATCCGGATTATGGAGGTTTTAACGCAAACATCCCGAGTAATGGACTACAATTTTTTAATTTCTTCAATATTTGATAGAAATATCCCGAAGAAAAGTCATTACTTACCATCCACAGTTTTTGCTTAAAATTTCGTTATTTCTGAAAAATGTCAATTAATAGCTAAGGGCGCGTTTGCACATGCAAGGGTTAGTACCGGTAGTTGATCACGTGGTGCGAAACGTCATGCAACCAGTGCGTGAAAACCGGTATAATCTACTACTGCTAGGTGAATGTCGATAGACTTTGTTGCAACAGTTAAGTAAAGGAATGAGAGAGTTCAGCTTTCTAATTTCTTTATTTCGGCTCCAATTTTCAACACGTGCTATATACGCTAATTTTTGTCGTTCGTTTGTGATGGGGTTTTTTTTCAATTTATTTGTACAAAAATAATTGTAAAAAAAATTGTGTAATTGTATTTTACATGAATACAATTATGATTTTATATATATAATTACAATAATATTTTAGATTATTAAACCAAATTAATATATTAAATTGTATAAAAACGATGTTAAATTTAATGTTTTTTATATATAAAATACGTACAATATAAAATTTATATATATACAAATTACATACATGTAATTTGTATTAAATATTTTCATACAAATATATTTGTGTAGAAAATAATTTTGTAGAATTTTCAATTTATTATTTATTAAATGTTTTTAACGCGTTTTTTCCGGGTTGTGGAATCCACCATATGGTCCGAAAGTTTTCGTGGCTAAAAATGCCCCCCCTCCATAAATTACCTACTTTCTTGAAGTACATGAAAACTTTCCGTGCCACAACATTCTTTTGTTATAATAGTCCTATATATAATTTTAGCAGTTACACTGATGAAAATCGTATTGCAACATTAACACCAGCGCGAAGTAATCAATTGCTGCCATTCTGTTTTACTGCGATAGTCCAAAGCTAGAAAGGCTGTGTGGAAACAGAAGACTAACTCCTAACGTCATCAACTATCGGTACAGATTCTTGCGTGTGTAAACGTAGCTTAAATTAAATTTTATGAAACTTTCTTTACAATATGACCAATAATGATATGAAAAAAAAATTCCTTTGAATAATGAATTTAAAAAAAAAAAAGGTAAACTACAATGTGTATTTCAGAAGCGTGTTGGACTCAATCAAAAGCGGCGTCCTGCTATGCCAATCAAATACGCAAACAAATCTTCATACATTTGCACTGCAGGTTTAATGCTTATAAAAGATGAATTTATTACATGCTTGGGGAGATGATGTTGTAAAGAATTATTTTCTCTTGTGTTAAAAATCTTTCACTTAAGGAACAAATGATAGTCCATGTATGAATAAAAAAAAATTGCCTTTCTCTTCAGGAGTATTAAAAGGCACATTACATCTATTTCCCTGTAATCCACATTACCGGGGTACTTTTTCTATGACATTTAATTCGTTTGCTAGATTTTTTGCTTCATTATAGAGACCCAAGAACTTGGTGTCAGATTCTTTCGAGTCATCTCGTATATTTTTTTTTTTTTAACAGATCAGTAGTTTCGTGGACTTGTGTTAAAGCACTTATCAAGTCTGCTTATTTTGCAACAGACAAGAAAGATTATAGGTATAGGAGAGCATTTTACTTGCAATGAAAACTGCCACAAAAAATTTAAAATTGCATATACAGTCCGCAAAGGGGCTGGTTTGACTGTAAAGCATAACTACTGTTCACATCCATGTCATTGCTATGTAGCCAATTACATGAACACAATTTTTGATACATAATTTAAGTAAATGAGCTAATAATACAGTAGTTTTTAGTAATTTTTGTTTCGATATTTCATAAAATTTTACTATAAGGTTGAAAATGCTTCAGTTACTAATTAGTGGTTAGTTTCAAGTTGCACATGAATATGCATACACAATACGGAGCTCCCCTCTTATTTGGTGTGGCTCGTTGCCTTTATTTGTTAAAAAATATAATTACCATATACTCACCTACGCTTTCTATATTTCGAACTTCTAAGTTTATTTCACAATCTGCATTAGCTTTTTTACGGTTGCTGAACTTTTGGTCAATATTGTACATAATTAATTTAATAGTGTATTATTCCATCATATACTACAAACTTCCATTCACCTACATATAGACAACCACATCTGCTATCCGCAAAACGTAATAGTACCTACTTACTATACACAAAGGATTCAAATACATTCTTTTTCTGTACATTTAGCATTAGAAGTTTGACAAAAAAACAAAATTCAGTTCACTTGACTGAATTATGCATCAGACTTCTCCTTTTATTTGAACGGAACAGTGTGATTCCAGCCTTGTCTCGAACCCACATGTTTCTGATGTATGGCTGTCAAGTCGCGTCGTTATATCCGATACAGATTTTCCTACTCAGAATCTCCGTAGATAACAAAATTGCCATCGTTATATACGATGTCGTTATAACCGATATATTTAGTATGGAGTAGAATAGAAAACTAAACTTGTAAAAATTTCATTATATACAATTGGTCGTTATAACTGCCGTCATAATAAATGATTTCCACTGCATTAAGTTATATGTGCACTATATGTGAAACAGCTATATAAGAGTAGCAGTTTTCTCAACTATTAAATTACTAACAGCTTTATCAAATTATAGGTGAAATTGAATGGAGAAACATCAGTTACATTCCAAAATAGAGATGAAATGCCTTTAAGCAGTATAACTCATTTGGAAATTAAGGGTGATGTTGTGATCTATGCTATTATTATTCCTACCAGTTCTATGGTAAGTTTTTGTTTCCATAAGGATAAATCACTGGCTTTAGTTTATATAAAATTTCTTAATCAAAATTTAAATATTTCTATAGTAATAATTGTAAGTGTCATGCCAAAACGATATAAAGAACTGCTCCTCTCCATATCAATACTTAATTCAAATGTGATGCCCATACAAAACTAATATTCATCTCATAATTTTTTAATTTAGAAAGAGGGTTCTGTGTACTACCTTTTCATATGGTGTACTACCTCTGTTCTAAAAGTGACATCCAAGCTCAGAGCTCTGCGGTGCCCAGCGTGTCGTTAACTTAAGTTTGACTCCTAACGGTACCAAAAACAAAAAACATTTACCGACTAACTTCTCATTGTAGTCCGGGAGTTGACTCCCTAGGCCTTAAGAGGTTGATGCTTGGAAAACTGTCCCAGTACAGCATGACCCTTGCTACCCTTGTGACATAAAACACAAACATGCAAGAGCAGCCAGAAGTTTAGAACTTAAGATTCTTAAAAAAAAAAAAAAACCTGGTGTGTGATTTGCACGATTAGTGTTGTCAGGATGGGGGAAGGGTTTTTTGACAAAGTTCAAAAACACTCCAGTAGTCCACTTTAGATATTTGAAAGATGATAACAATGACTACTGTGTGTTTAATTTATGTATTATACCAAACAAGTGTTTGATATTACCTTCACTACAAGATACAACACAAATCAGATGTGGTTTTCTTTTCAATAATGCTTGTTATTTTGTTTTTAGGACAGTAGAGAGAATATGTGCATTAATTTCTATAGCCAGTTTTCAGACCTTAAATTCATTTAATTGCCTTTTCTCATTGATTTAAATATATCTTTCCATATTTTTTATTGATTTTAGATGTCAATATTTTTGAATTAAATGTCTCCATATTTTTTTATTTGAATGTTTTTTCCACATTTTTTATTGATTTAAATGACTCTCTCCATAATTCTAAGTGCCTTTTTTATTGCCTATTTCAGACTTTTTAAGTGCCCTTTTTGCCATTTTTAGTGCCTAAACTTCAGGACTAGTAATAACTTATTTGTTTATTGTACTATTCGTCTGGATTCAACTCCCAGTGGTATTATAGAACATGTTATTTTTCTGCTCATTATAGTCTGTGGTTTGGCTCCCTTGGCAGCTGAGATTCGAATTCCTAAGAAAAGGTCTCAGTGTAGTATGACCTTTGCTGTCCTTGTGTCATAAAAACACAAGCAAAAAAAAAATTTAGCTGCTTAATAACGTTGACCGTCCCAGTATGCCATTAAAACCACACCAAACAGTTCAGGCTATTACTCTTGGTGAATGAAGCGACCGCCGTGTATGCTCATGTGCAACAGTTGTACATATTCACATCTATGTGCATTGAAGAATAGGCTTCATTTGTCCACAACACATTAACGACCACTATGGTTCTTTTACAATTTTTGGCTAAGTCACTTGGATTTTGTTGTATTATCAGTTTTTAAAATACCTTTTTTAGTAATATTCAGCAATCACTTGTGTGTATCTTGTAGCTAATTCGTAACTAAATATGAACTCTACAATGCACAGAAATATATGTATATAAATAATATAATTTTTTCAGTCTATACCATTGCATTTGAATATTCCTGCTCAAATACATGTTGGGGACCAAATAATTGTGAGTGGTGATGTTGCCAGTGATGCTAATAGGTAAGTTAAATTCAAAATCTATATATGCACTCATGTCCATAAGTTAAGGAATTCGCCAGCATGCATTTTGCCACTGTGGCAATGAAACAAAGTGAATATCAATGCTACCTGCATCCCCGAAAGTTAGTGATAAGGGAATTTGAATTTAAACCATTTTAAGTCAGTTTCCGTAGTTGGAGTTTGAAGAAGTCATTAGGATAGTGTATTGCATCTGAAAATGTTATTGCCTTTTCACTCCAAAAGACTATTATTAAAAGACTAAGTATGACACAAGGAAGCCATACTGATATGTATGGTAAGATCATCTGGGAGTTGTTTGTATTTTTATGGTGCAAGGACAGCAAGGGTCATTTTACGCCAAATAAGGCATGGAATGGGAGATTCCATGCCTTATTTGGAAATAAGAGAAAAATGGGAAAGGAGAAAGCACATACAAAAAAATGAGAGCAAATTATAATTAAAGGAGCTTGTGTAGGACTGTTTCATGAAAACTTTCAGAATTTCAAGTTGAGACAAAGGCAGAAGATACGCTTTCGAGGGGAAGATGGATTGGCGGAATTTTGTGAACTAAGACTACAAAAAATATATATGCCGCTTTTTAAAATTTTTTGCTCTGGACCCTTATCCATATACATATAAATCTAAGAATTCTCTCCCCCTCCCTCCCCAAATATAAAGAAACATCCTGGTTGATATAAGGGTATGCGCTTATTAGGAATTTTCTGCTAGAAGATATAAGAATGTCTATCCGTCTTCAAATGAGATGACAGAAAATCGCAGAATACTGAAGGGGGGGGAGGGAGAGTCTTAAATTACCTAACTTGCATTATTATAATATAATGAAATTTTTTTTATATGACGAAATTTTTTCCGGTATTTGCTGGAGATGGGGGTGCTGTTTAATGTTGTGATTCCTTGACTAATCTGTGCCTCTGTATATTTATACTGTAAGAAAATCATTGAAATCTGCAAATTTGCTTGCTTTTTTTTTACACTGTAATTTAATAAGAAAAATGTTACTCACTGGCGACCAGAAATTTCGCTCCCTGACAAGAAGCTAATAAGTCTATAGTCCTTCCGTGGAAAATTGACCAGTGGTACAGTTAGAATTCGAGGAAGGTGATGTCACAAACGGGTTGGTTCATTGCAGTAGAGGGAAGGGCGTCATTTCATAACTGGATTTTCACGTGCGTTTGTGTGAAAAACCTGTATGAAATGATGCCCTTCCCTCTACTGCAATGAACCAACTTATTTGTGACGTCAACTCCCGTGAATTCTAACAGTACGGTCAATTTTTCTCGAACAGGCTATACAAAGGCATGGCTTTCAGTTTTTTGCAGTCTTGTAAAATCCTGATGTGATTTGACTGCTCACTAAACAATTTAGCTGTATTATGCAAGAAAATGCTGTTAATTTTATATTTAATGAATTGTATATAAGCCTAATATACTACATAATAATTTACTGTTTTTTTATATTTCAAAATTTCTTTTAGATTCACAATGAATTTGCAGTGTAGCTGTGATGATGGTTCTGACAGGGTATTTCATTTCAATCCGAGGTTTGGCGATGGTGTGGTAGTGTGCAATACCCGTTGTGGTGATCAGTGGGATGAAGAAGTCCGTGAAGGCTTAATGATAGGACCTGGTCAACCATTTGTCTGGTCCGTTGGTGCTTCCACAGAAGCATATCACACTTTCCTTAATAATCAAAAGGCTGTGAAATTCAATCATCGTTTGGACAAATCTACTGCTTCTGTTCTGCGTGTCAATGGTGATGTTACCGTTAATAATGTGCAAATAAGTTGTCCTCCGGTATGTTATGTATTTCATGTTTGCTGTATAAAATAAAATCCTTTTATTCCGTGAAATATATAATTTAAGAACTTTATCTTCAAAGCCTTTATTACCAAGGAAAACCGACAATTCGATAATCCTTTTCAAAGCAGCAAAAAAAAAATTGTGTACAACTACATTAGAACTCTGATTATCCAAGATAATGTGGGTCAAGGCTGCCTCAGATAAAAACTCGGATAGATGCATCTATTACACGTTAAAAACTGCTTATTTGTGTGATGCAATTGAAAATAGTTTTATTTAAAAAAATTATGCCAATTTACATATTGTAGTAAAATATCTACAATATATGCAGCATCTTCGTGCATTAATGTACAATTTAATATGAATGGTTGTCTTATTGAAATTTAAAATAAAAACTTTTATTAAAAATAATACAGGGAAATCTCGTTAATGCAGCTTCACGTAAGATTAACCTCTCGTTAGTGCAGACAATTTTTTTCCCCCGTCTGAAACATGTATATTCAATGTTAGACTTTTCTTAGTATGTACAGCTCACTGGATAATGCAGACAAATCTCTTATGCAAAGGAAAAAATAATTCCTTTTTCAGGAAATACTGAAGACAGTATAATTTTTGCCCCCAAGTGTAGTCACCCGTTTTTCAAAAAGAACCTCCCAATTTTTTTTTTTTTCAGATTTTCTTTTAACTCTGTTCTGGGGAGGTGGGGGTGTCGGTGTGAATCTGAAACTTTATTGTACTGGTTTATATTGGTTAGGTTCATTGTAAAATTTTCTGGAGTATTTGTTCGTAATACACTATTTTGTTTTAGTAATTTATTCATTTACATTGTGTCCTGTATTACTATGTAAATTATTGTTGAATAGTCTGAAATTTTAGCTATTGAAATTTATTTGCCCTCTGGTTAGTGCGGACTTGCGGTTGTATGGATAAAAATCGTTGACCCATGATGATTCGCATTATTTCATTGTAGTTTACTCCTTAAATTGTTTATATTCTTTTATTTTATAGTGGCTTTTGGATTTTTAAAGTTGTAAAAGTTTTTGAAAAATAATTATGGCTCAAATAATGCAGAAACTCAATCGAGGTTCTACTGCATCTTACATCAATATTCCATAAATTCTTATATTTTACAAAAAAAAATTTGTCCTATGTTGGGTAACAACTAAGTTACCTCTCCACGAAAAGAACCAGAAAATATTTTTGTGAAAAGGGATGGACATGAAGTTTGAAAACTAATAGAGATGTATTTTTCGGTTGGGGAAGGCACATAGCTCAAAAACGAATGTAAAGGCCAAATGTAAATTTGATAAATTTAAATTTGATTTTTCTTGGAAGGGATGCATACACTTTGGATTCATCTTTGTGCCTATCAAATGTAGAGTGTAGATTTACAGATCATATGTAGTTTAAACTTCAAAATTATTAAATAGAAAGGTACTTCTATTAAAGGTCTATGTGGTGATGTAGTCATAGCATGTTAACCTAGCATAGCATTACCCTGAGTTTGACTCCCAATGGTGCCAAAATAGAGTGCTTACCGGCAAGCAGCTCATAATTTGTAATCCAGGTGTTCTCTAGGTCTTGAGAGGTCCAAATTACTTAAACTGAGAGTCTCGGTGCAGCGTAATTTTTGTCATCCATGTGCCATAAATCTTCTATCGAAGTAATTTATGTATTAATATTTGAGTAAATATTTTGGATTTAATTTTTCTTCCAGAATCAGCTTCCTCCTGCAATGACTGATTCAGCCAGGGAATTTGATGAATCTGCAGTTGCTGTGTCATTTTGTGAGGTGAATTTTGTATTTTTAGTTTTCTGTTATAGTTAAGTATTTAAATGCAACCCTGTAGCGGCATAGTAGTAACATGTTTGCATTTCATGTTAACTTGAGTTTGATTCTAATGGTACGGTAAAATCCCATTTTTTTTCTGTGCAGTATTGTCAAACTTTTGTTTGCACTTTTAGACATAATGGGGTTACTAAAAAATGTTTTTATTTAACCCATAATTCCTTGTAGAATATTCTCTACATTGGGCAACGACTTTTCCTTCTAGTAGCAGCTGAATAGATGTAGAGCCGCAGGGCATCGGGAGGATAAAAATACTAGCAACCAACAATTAAATTTTAATTTTTAGATGCAAGTTATAGGCCTGCACTTAAGTTGCCCAATGTAATTATCACTTTTTTTTATGCTTTAAGATTGATTCGATTCCCGATATTAAGCTTGATTTTATAGGACCATATCATATAAAAGTTATGTTAATTTATTAATCTTATGGCAAGTGACCCACTGTGCAGTCTTGGGACATTAAAGCACAAAGCGAACATGAAAAACATAAAAGTTGTGTAACTGCACAATAAATTGAATTTGTCCTTACCTTCAAATTTCTTAGCAGCAAATTTTCATGTTTTCTTCATTTTAGGCATTACCTTTTCAATTAGCTCTTCCAGGTCCTCTACAACCTGGACAAATGATTGTACTCAGTTGTTATATATGCCCTGATCCTACAAGGTAAAGTGTTCGATAACTTTCTTCAGTCTCAAACCAATTTATTTGTAGTCTTCTTAATATCCCTTGAAATGTGTGTGAATTAGATATGGCAAAACAGTCATGACCACTAATCAACTGTAATGCCTGAGTTATCAGAAATACTTCAGTTTTTGAAAATGCAGTTCATATTATATTATCTGTTAACCATGTTTCTATGATCACAATTCACATTATGAAAAGTAATAAGATATAAACGCACAATGTCGTATCACATTATGAATGTAATAAATTATCAGGTATGTAATTTTTTGTGCTTAAAATTTTTCTGTATAGGTAACCTATATCCTCATGTATAATGTACTCAAGTTGTTGAGTTTAGTATCAGAATTAATTTAAATTATTTTTTACAGTAGCAGAAAACAACTGGTTATTCTTTTATCTATATTAAAATAATTAAGTGTAGGTGATTTAAATTTGTACAATGTGACGCATTATTTTCGATTTCAGAACAGGGCTGTAGCGAGGCTGGGGCTAAAGAGAGCTGAACCCTTTCGAAATGTAATCAGCCCCTCCCCCCTGGAAAATATTTTTTGTTAAAATGAATTGTGTAGAATTTTGGTTTAAATGTTTTGCTTTGTATTGAATTGTACATGGCAAGTGAAATTGTTCTGTGAGGTTAATGTGTTCAAAATGTATTTCTATGTTAGATCTACATTATTTCCAATATGTTTTTACCATTGTAGCTTTAATTTATTTTTATTTTAAAACTGTGTACACATTCTCACCTTGTTTGGCGCAGAATGACCCTTGATGTCCTTGCGTCATAAAAATACAACTAATCAATCATCTGCGGTAGACCTTGTGTACACCATGCTTTTTCAGAGGTTTGGGTCTTCATCTGCTCTGCAGTAAGGATGTGGGGAAATAAATTTTAGTATATTTCTATAAGTTTTGTCAATGCAAAATTTATATCAAGAAATTCTATTCATTAATGCTAAATATAGCAGTCTTGTGTGGTCAATATTAAACATATTAA
>QLNU02014003.1:0-17450 GCA_006491805.2 Dysdera silvatica
AAAATTTATTTTATAGAAAAAAGATATAATTTTAATAGATATAACTAAAAATAATCACTACTTATATTATAATTGTATGCACTGAGACATAACTAACATACTTTCAGTAGCTTTTTTCGTAAATACAGTGGTAGAAGTTGTGGGAACCGTGGTTTTTTCTGAGAAATAAAAAAAAAAAAATCAATATTATATCAGTCATGAAGTAAAAGTACATATACCAACAACAGATAGTACAGTGAAAGTACATATATCAACAACAGATAGTACAGTAAAAGTACATATATCAACAACAGATAGTACAGTAAAAGTACATATACCAACAACAGATAGTACAGTAAAAGTACATATATCAACAACAGATAGTACAGTAAAAGTACATATATCAACAACAGATAGTACCGTAAAAGTACATATATCAACAACAGATAGTACAGTAAAAGTACAGATATACAACAACGGAACGCACGTGGAAACATTCAAACTACGAAAACAAAAACCTTGATTTTTACCACATAAATACAACAAAAAAGAATTAAATTCCTAGCTAATATAGTTTTGGTGCAAATAAAACATGAAGTTTTATACCTTTTTTTTATGAACACACTGTATAACACTAATTAATATCATTTATCAAAGCCGTGCACTTCCAGTTTTTTTTTTCCACTGTGAGAGTAACGTGATAAAAAATGTATTGATTAAGAATTTGTTCATTAATAAATTTCATTTATCAATGACGAACCTTTAATGACGCACGTTCGTTCATCGCTTCCCATTATCATATTATTGGGGCATGCGCAGCTGTAGTTGGCGGATGATGACGTCAGCTTTGGCGCGGGAAGGCAAAGGTGGGAGCACATACCATTTAGCGTCCCACAAAGATTCAATCCTACATGTAGACAACATGTAAAATTCGGACAACATGTAAAATTCAGACAACATGTAAAATTTAGACTCATTGAAGGGAAAAAAAAAGTGAAGAAACCTTGCTTTGGTTTTACGTACCTCTGGGTTGTTTATAGCTATGGAAAACGTGAACGCCCATTGGAGAAAAAACACTGGAAACAACGGTAGTCAACTCTTCACCAGTAAATTTGTTTATTTTGTTTATAGCTTCTGCCTCCCAATCCGACCAAAAGAGCCAATCCTTTACAAATAAATGAAAAAACAACAACGCTTTATAAAGGAAAAATCAAACAGCCAAACGCTCAAAAACAATAAGTTACTACCTCTTCAAACAAAAATGAAAAAGATAATTTAGTACAAAAGTTTGTAAGACATTACTATCCTTTGCATTAATAACACAACTGCTAAATTTTGGTCGACACCTAAATCCGCTGCAGTACTTTTTTTTTATAGTTTTTGTGGGGGATTAAAAATGGACAACGTTTTTGGCACCCATGAAAAAACAATTATTATAAACAAAAATGAAAAAGAGATAATCTATTAAAAACAAAAAGAGGGGACAACATACTATAAACAAAAGGAGAGAAGCTTACGTAACAAAACAGTTCTTCATAAACAAAAACAACTGCTGTTATTATCATGTGCTAACTTGTTTATAAAGGCAGTATGGTTTTTCACGTCACGTTTTATTTTTGTAATTATTAAACTACATCCCAGGGGAACAAAAAGGATTATTGTGGCGTGAAATGGGTTTTTGGGACGTAAAATAATTAATCAGAGGTTGTAATCAAGAGATAAAATAGTGTTTGAGCTCATTTGTGTTTGGCACAGAGAACATTTACATCTTTTATAGGAAATAAAGGCAACCAAGACTTTTAAGATCTTCATGAACCAATATCCGGGAGTCGGTGTTTCTTCACGTGGTCTCTAATTATCCCCTCTGGTGTTACGATGTTAAAATACAGCGTGTAACGAATTTTTTCATGGATACAGACCCTTGTTCTGTACGATTACTATTGTTCATAACCAACGAATTAATTATATTAATTATCTGATTAATTACCTCAAAAACGTCCAAGGAAAACGGATGCTGGATAACTGAAGGAGATGAAAGAACAACTCTTTGATTTTCGCCATCATAGTCCGCACTGCATATCGTGTGCAACTTCGCATCAGCCCAGAAAATTTTAGAAGTAACAAAATCTGAAAGAACGCCACCATTTAATTTTATTCATGACAGCAGAAGTGAATTTATATTTATTTGTGAAATAAATCAATATTTAATTTTATTAATGCTATCAGAAGTGAATTTATATTTATTTGTGAAATAAATCATCATTTAGTTTTTTTCATGGCCGCAGAAGTGAATCTGTATTTATTTGTGAAATAATCATTATTTAATTTTATTCATGGCCGCAGAAGTGAATTTATATTTGTGAAATAAATTATTATTTAATTTTATTCGTGGACTCAGACGTGAATTTATATTTATTTGTAAAATAAATCATTATTTACTTTTATTCATGGCCGCAGACGTGAACTTACATTCATTTGTGAAATAAATCATTATTTAATTTTATTCATGGCTGAAGAAGTGAATTTATATTTATTTGTGAAATAAATCATTAACAAATAAATATTGATTTCAGTATAAAAGTAACTTAACTTATATAGAAGTAACCTATAGAAATTAATTAACATTCAATTAACAGCAGCAGCCTAAACAAATCTTTGTAATAACAATGCATACCTCTGCTGACTAAGCGTACTTTCGGAAACATGTATTATCAGTAAAAGACATGCACAAAATGAAAACGAAATGCTATATGCATTGTAGATGAAAATGAATCAGAAAAACATTAAGAAAATAAACAATTACAAAACGTATGAAATTAAAGAAGAAATCAGATATATGGAAATATCACATTTGAAATCAGGTAAAAAAAAAAAAAAAATCGAACAAGGAAGAAAAAGAAATCAAACAAGAAAGAACGAAAAAATTTAAACAAATAAGAAAACCCCGAACAATTAAATAAAGAAAAACCCAAGAAATTACATAAAAAATAATTAAAAATTAATCGAGGAAAAAAATCAGAATATATATAAAATAACTAAATAACATTACTTAGAAAAAGTAATAGAAGTTAATATCGTCAATATCATCATTAAATCATCATACGATACATGAATCAACATTAAATTCATTTTATATTGCAATTATATTTGATATAAACATATATTATTTGCAATATTATTTGATATCGTTTCTCGAATGGAATCAGCCATTTTTAAGAGTAGTACCAGTTCACTTTATTAAGACTGACATTAATGGGTAATCGTAAGACAAGATTAAGGATGTAACGTAGAAATCATTGGTCTTCAAGAAGAAGTGGATGTAATGGCTGTTGATACTGAAGGACACTTCAATATATATCCGTTAACCACTGTGGAAAGGCAGAAGTCAAAAGTGAAGACGCCTAATAATTCATAAATTTTATCTCTTGCCATAAAAAACGTAAAATAATATAATTAGAGCACTTTGTACCATAGGACAATCATATAATTAGTGTATGCTGAGATGCACCATTATTGCTGATAGTATTAAATTGCGCTATCATTGTTGAGGGCACTGAGTTACACTATTATTGATGAGAGTACCAAACAGTACTACTGATTGATTGATTGATTGTTTGGCTTTTTTATGGCGCAAGAGCATCTGGGCTATACTGCGCCAAACATGGTAAAATCAAAGACTGTGCAGTGCTACTGAGGACCGTGAATTGCACTATTTCCAATTTGGCGCAGAATGACACTTGCGCCATAAAAAAAATACAACCAACCCACCAAATGCACTATAATTCTTGAGAGCACTGGTGCTTGTATGTTTTACGCCCCGAGATTACAATATATAGGATGGGACCGAGGTCTGAATCTGACCTCAGAACCCCGACGCATTTACACTCAACTTTATTGGGCCATTTAGATTCAAGTTAACTGGGTGTTGAACCCAAAAGCGTTGGTCATAACCATTGCATTGGACTACTGGGCACTGAGTTGGAATGTTGCTGTTGCAGACATTCATACTGCAACAGTTGAGGGCAGTAGCATATCAATTCAAAACTCATGGGGTGGGGGGCTCAAATGGCTTTGAGAAAGATTATGTGATGCGGCTTATGAGAAAATAACGGTGTTTCGATATCAAGTGGCGGTTTCACCACCTGAGCCCCCATTTTACTACGCCATTGGTTGAGGGCACAGAATTGTACTATTACTGCTGAGAGTACCGAGCTGTACTGAGTATCAGTACCTGAGCTGTGTAACTGAGAGAACTGACGTGCCATGATTGCTAAGAGTACTGATTCGTAACATTATTGATGAAAGCACTGTGTAAATTTTACCATTAATGCTCATATGAGCATTTTTAGGGGGGTGGCTGCGGTGAGAAAAATTATTATTTCCTTCAAGGCTGTCGAACACTTTAGTAAATGTATAAGACACTAAAATACTACAAAAATAATTGATCCTGTTTGAAAATTAGTAATGAGCTAATAATAAAAAAATAAATATAAACGATAAAAAACTTGTATCATTTATACAACATAAAATAAATATATCAAATATATATATAAATGATAAAAAAGTTAAAAAAATCCATTTATTGTTTTAAATTTATTAAAAAATTAGCTATACCAATGGCTGGGGGGAGGGGTCTTAAGCCCTTATCCCTTGAGCTATTATAACTATTATAATTAAGAGCATTGAATTGTGTATTATTATTACTGTAATATTACTAATTAAGAGCATTGGTTTGTATTATTATTGGTCATAATAATAATCCAATTTATTATCGTTAAGAGCATTGAGTTGTATTATTATTGGTATTTGCTATGAAGTTCTCTTACCAATTGCCAAACCATTTGGCCATCTTATATCTGTGTTTACAATGACGCGTCTATGAGATCCATCCATTCCCGCTCGTTCTATCTGTGATGGTTCGCCCCAATCACTCCAAAACATCCATCTACAGGAGAGATT
This sequence comes from Dysdera silvatica, assembly GCA_006491805.2. NCBI lineage: Eukaryota > Metazoa > Arthropoda > Arachnida > Araneae > Dysderidae > Dysdera > Dysdera silvatica. The sequence goes on from QLNU02014003.1 coordinate 4,939, forward strand.
AATAAAAAGTCATTGTAAAAACTAAAGAATAACAATTGGCGCCATTTGGCAATGAAAGTTCGCCAAGTCAGCCATTTTAATCGTAAAAGCAAATACACTGCTCATAAATTTCGAACGATTCAGCAAGTTTTGGGCACAAAATTTAATAATAATCATTCAATAAAAAATTATACAAGCAAAGTCAGTCGCAAAAAAAAGAAAGAAAAGGACAAAGAAAGGAAAATGAAGAAATGCAAAATACAATAAAATTAGGATAGATAAAAGATATAGGGAGAATGAGACACAGGAAAAGAAAATGGCAAGGAAAATTAGTACTCATGGTTTGTAAAAAAGTGTTTGCTAATATAATTTAAGCATTGGTTAAAATGTAGAGATCGGTGCAAAACACCGATAATAAGCATTTGGCAAAAGAAACACGAAATGAAGCCAAAACGCCAGTGTACCGGTTTCTGCATTTCAACCAAATGTTTTAAACGGAAAACGATTACATACCCGTCAATGGGATTTAGTACTATCGCTCTGGGTTCGTCCAAAGAATGAGCAATCAGTGTTTTACGATTTTTCCCGTTCATATCTGCGACATCGATGGCATTTCTTCCTGTATCGGTAAAGTAAATATGATCGTAGATCCAGTCGACGGCTATACCATCTGCTGTGCTAATATCTGTACTAATAAGTTTCGTAGCAGGCGAACCAGTTGCTATGGGAGCACTAAATAAAGAGAAACAACAATGGGATTATAGACATGAATGAGAAAAAATATTTTAAAATGAACGAAAACAATTCCTTTTACTTTTAAAGAAAAAAAAAGGTTGGTAACTCTCTTTTCCATTCAGTGAACGGGAACGATTATTTCCATCCCCATTCCGCACGGATCAGTAATGAATGACTCAGAGGAATGTATCCATCATAATGATTGATTTTCGCCATCTTTCATCAGACAATTTCAATATCACAGACGGGAAATAAAAATTTATTTATTCATTTTAAATAATAAACAGAAAATTTTATTAAAATTCGTACCTACTAATGGTTTCTTCCGACACGTCTGACCAAATCACCGTATGCTTCTCATAATGGTAATCGAGTGCAACTGTACTCCTCAGATTACTTACAACCGATGTGTACTCTAAAGTTTCGAGGTCAATTTTTCTGATGTCATGTCTGTTTGCGAACAACAGCGACGGATGACCTTCTGAAATGACGCAAAACACGATCAGATTTCAGAAATGACATAATACAAATCATGCCATTTCAGGCCATCCGAAATAATACAAATTATTTCATTTTAGGTTGATGAAAATAGTATATATATACATATATATATATAGATACGAAATAGTATGGGGTTTCAGGTCATTCGAAATGACATTATAAATCATACCATTTCAGGAAGTAGCGGCCCTAGACGTGGTGGGGCCCTGGGCCCATTTATTTTTGCAGGGCCCTAATATTTTGGAAAGGAGGGCCTCACCGGGGAGACTGGGAGTATGAAATAGACCTCAGAGAAAGGGGGGAAAATTTGAGAAATGAACTCATTAAAACAAGGTTTTTAAGCCATTTGATGGGAGATGGTAAATAGTTTTGTCTTCTTCTGATCCGTTGTTAATAACAATAATCTTAATTTGATAAAAGTATAACAAATGAATTGTAAGAACAATAAAGATCATTTTAGCGTTATTGAAATTCGAATAAATTACGTTTACGTTTTATAATGAATAGGGGTCTACAATTTAATGAGAAACAGTTTACATTACAAGTGCATCGATAATAAAAGGGCCGGCCCTGGGCGGTTACTCGGATTACCCGGCTCTGTAGCCGCCTCTGATTTCAGGTGAAGCGAAATGACATTTCTACAAAATATGTTATTTCACTTCATCCGAGATAATATGAATAGTGTGTAATTAACATGGCCAAATTACAACAAAATTCACAATTTTTTTCTTGGAGTCTTATAAGAAAAGACGGCAATTTGAGAATAGCGGGTTCAAGTTCAGTTTAGCTGAATTATCTTCTATTTTTTGGCTCTTATCAAGGTTAGGCCGATTTTGCTCAACACGAAAAAACCATAGTGTGTTTTTCAAAATAATACTTTGGAATCAGAAATTAATAAAAGATGATCTTATTTCTAATTTAAGCATACTTTCTTTTCATTGAACGCAATGTTATGTATCGCAATTTTTGGTTAAAAAGGAGCACAAAGTTTTTGTTAGAAGCTTAAACTTGCTTGAGCTTAATATGAAAAACCCACCTGGGGGAACACTCCGATGTATTGTTTGGAAGCTGACACACGGCCATTGCAAGAGAAAGCGCTGGGGGAGAAAGTGGCGGAGAGAGGGACAGAAAAAGACAATTAAATCGATTAAATTCGATCTATCGATGCAAGACAAAATCAGGGGCAGTAACCAGAGCAATAATCTTAGAGATAGACAAAGAAAGGAGAGAAGAAAAAAAAAATGAAAGTGAAGAAATGAAGGAAAAGGAAGAACAATACGCCGAGAGTCCGCTTCCTCCGAAAGCCAGAGCCGGAATCCACTACATGAACTTGCGTGTGTGTGTGTGTGTGTGTGTGTGTGAGTGAGAGTTTTTGGAAAAGTTGGCTGAGCAAGCGGCACTGTATTTCCAGGGGTGTAGTGTATGAAGTCGTATACTTACGTTCTGCTTTACATCGATGGTGATTGGCTGGCTCCAAACTATAGCCCGAGTTGCATTTGCACTTGTAACTTCCCTTAGTGTTTTCGCATACTTGGGAGCAGGCGCCAGGCAATTGACATTCATCAATATCTACATGAGAAATAAGCATAGTCGTGACAGTGACATGTCATTGGTTATAATTAGAGCCCCTAGAATTCTAGGCCGACGCCTCAGACGCCATTTTGTTGTACACTTCCGGTTTCATTTACCTTGGCGATAAAAGTTTTCCGCATTGGCGCAATAATCGCTATTTTGGCATAAAAAATAACAATCCGCGATTATCCGAAGAATGTAAATATTGGCGTAACTTTTAAAATGTCGCCAATAAATACAATTTGCGATCACGATTGGGTGATACAATTTCAACAAAATGGCGGATATGCACCAGCTCCCTTCTTTAGGAGCCTTAGTTACAATTAAGTATAGTTTAGAAAGGGATCATAGATAAATTGAAAATCGTACCTTCGCAGGTTTGATTGTCCGATAATTTGTAACCAGAATAGCACTCGCAGTAATAGTCAACAACAGTATCAACGCACTTTTGGGAACAGCCGCCATTATTCATCTGACATTCGTTTCGAACTGAAAAATAGCAAGTGAGCAACGTTAGCTATTATTTATAGCTAGCAGTTTATGTAATGATGTATCATACACTATTCATCTGTATGTTTTATACAGATAGTACACCACTCTCATGATAAATGGTACTATACTATTTCTGCATACTGCATTACTTTCTTTGCATTTGAGTTAGTACAGTATTATTTCTACATACTGTATATAATTTATGTGCAATTATACGTACGTTATTCAACATCGTACTGAATATGTACTATTTTTTTTTATTATTTTTTTAAGATATGCTATTATTTATATATAAGGGGGGGGGGAGGGTAATAACGTCAAAGTGGAGTTAAAATTTTCTATGCTTGTGGTAAAGCTAACCTGGTACACTAACCAGATGCAGAGCAGTATGATTTCGCCAGTGCAATATAGTTCGCCCTTTCTTACGTTAAGAGAGTTAATAGAAGATACATTTCGTACATAAAACATTAAAATAATGCTCAAATACATAAAACATAGGCATATTGGTGCAAATAAAATCTGGTATTTATTAAATTTAGGAAAAAGAATCATTATAACTAGCGCTGACGTCATTTAAGTAACTGACCACTCAGAGGACTTCGTTTGCTTGGCGGGAAATTTGGCGCCTGGAATTTTGGCAACCGCGTTTTTCTGCATTCCAAATTAGGCGATAAATAGCCTAATAATGTTGAGGGCTATCTCATTTTTCGCCAATTCGCGAATGAATACTCGTTGCACGGGCGCGAATAGGTCGTCGTAGCCTTAACAGTGTACCAGGTTAGCTTTGCTGCGAGAATAGAAATATTAAATACTCTTTTTCTTTCCAGACAGACAGATACAAATAATTTTAATTATAATTCTGGTTACTCAAGCCTTAAATCATCTCTGGATTCTGCGGTGCATAAGTGGTAACACGTCCGCCAAACGCATTGTTATCCCGGGTTTGATTCCCAACAGTGCCAAAAACGAACGTTTACCGACAAACTGTTCATTGTAGTCTGGGATTTGGTTCTCTACGCCGTAAGAGGTTCGGAATTCTCGGAAAACCACAGGTCCCAGAGCAGAATGACCCTTGCATGTTTGAACCCATGCAAAACGCATGACTCATGCAAAACATGTGACCTATACAGATGCATGACCCATGCAAAACATCTTTCCTTTAAAACGCAAATCATTAAGTTACTACTTTGGCTTTAACTCTCCATACATAGAAATTAATCAAGGGATAAAATCCTACACATGCATTTGTTAAGTATGGTTCTTTTCAGCAGTTACATGTACGAAAGGGGAAAAAAATACATATATTTGAGAAACAAGCGAGGGATTCGAACTTCGTATCGACACCTCTTTCTTTTTGAAATAGGCTGAAACTTACAGCATTTTCCTTGTGGTTCGTCTTCCCAATTTCCACAGTCGTTTTTCCCATTGCACACAAGGTTCAATGGTATACAGTGATTTTCTCCACAGTCGAATTGAGTCTTCATATCACACTTCTTATGGAAATTTTCTGTACGAAAACAAAAGGGTACGTCAGGGACAAAAACAATACTTCAAAAATACTTTGTATATACTACCAAAAAAATTTTAAAACTCTTATAATAAAACAAGTTACAGGTTTAAAAAATCATCAAAATAATATTACTATAATTACGACTAATTTAAATTTTAATTCCACTATCGCAACTTATAATAATAATAGTAATTCAGGGCAGCTTTTCAGAATATTTTTTCAGAGTATTTTTGGTTTCTTGTCGTAGTGTATAAGAGTAATTACGTATAAAAAGATTGAATATGCCCAATACGTTCAAAATACTCAGCCACTTTCAAATGCTTACTTATGCATTCAAAATGCTCAGAAATGTTCAAATACTGAGATATGTTCAATGAGTTCAAAAGAGGAGACACCCATGTGCAAATGCTGAGATATGTTCCATGAGTTCAAAATGCTCATCCATGTGCAAATACTGAGTCATGTTCCATAAGTTTAAAATGCTCATCCATGTAAAAGTACTATACATGTTTAATAAATTCAAAATGCTTATGTATGTGCAAATGCTGAGGTATGTTCCATACGCTCAAAAGAGGTGGTACCCATGTGCAAATACTGAGATATGTTTTATGAGTCCAAAATCCCCATCTGTGTGCAAATACTGAGATACGTTCAATGAGTTCAAAATATCCATTCATGTGCAAATACTAAGATATGTTCAAAATATTCATCCATGTGAAAATACTGGACATGTTTAATAAATTAAAAGTGCTCATACATGTGCAAATGCTAAAGGTATGTTCCATGAGTTCAAAATGCTCATCCATGTGAAAATACTGAGATATATTTAATAAATTCAAAGTATCAATTCATGTGCAAATGTTGTGTTCAATGAGTTCAAACTGCCTCTTCATGTGTAAAAATGCTGAGATATATTAAATGAGTTCAAAATGCCAATTTCTATGCAAATGCCGAGACATGTTTCATAAATTCAAAATGTCCATTCATGTGCAAATACTGAGACATGTTCAATGAGTTCAAAATGTCCAGTCATGTTTAAACGGCAACTAAAGACTTCCATAAATAGCGATTAATGTAAAATTTATCGATGTTTTTAATGTAATCAATATACTTACGATACATAATGGCCAATCGATTGAATGAATGATTATGGCGCAAGGACAGTAAAGGCCACCTCGTGCTAAACAAGGTGAGTTGTACGTACGGATTTTATAATACATAAGCAATATGCATACGCAATGGTCACTATACATTTCATATGCATATGTAATATATAGTAACCATTATATTAGATTATATGTTTTCCATTAGTAAATTTGTTTCATTAACGATAGGTTTCAGAGGAAGTAAAGTTTTCTTTTCTTTTTCTTTTTAAACCTCACCCGGGCAGTTTTCTTCGTCTGATCCGTCTTCGCAATCTTTTTGACCATTGCATTGCAAACTCCCATGCATGCATACTTTGTTTTTACATTGAAACTGATCAGGTCTACATGAGACTGAACCTGAAAGATACAAATTTAATACAGTTTACTAACTTCGATCTCTCATTGTCAAAAGAGTAATTTAATATAAACAAAATGGATTATAATTAATACAACGGTTATATATTAACTGCTATTTTATTTTAGGATCGTATTTAAATGTTACGAGTACAATTTAGATTCTCTTTATTTGAATATCTTCGTTAGAACGTCTCTAGTACTCATCCTCCATGTTCATTGGATTAGCCTTCCTGTTCTAATATACCCACGTTCGTAGGTGTAGAGCTACTTGAGCCCATGGGGCCTTGAGCCCCACCCCCCCAATAGTTCGAAATAAATTGCATTTTTACATATATTGTAATGCATGAATGAATGAACATTACATGTGCTTTTTCCTCACCAATAATTTTGAAAATATGCATTGATGCTGATCTTACCTCTTGTTGTGCTTTCATTCTGGAATTTTACACTTATTTCATTACATTAAGCATTTATACAGTAAAATTACTATAGGTACTAGTGAAGTAAAACTTCCTCAACTACTACTGCGAAAAATTTGCTTTAAGGGCTTATGCAGTAAAGCCGCCTTAACTTCAAATCCAACAAAATTAAGTTAAACATTTATGCAGTACAACCCATTATGACTTGATTAGGGAATGTAAGTTCTTGAAGTGCCCTCTGGATAAAGAAAAAATGATATATTCCACGGCTTTGAACTTTCTAGTTAACTACTGAAGCAACAGAAATGCGAGTTTTATTATATATATATATGTGTATGTGTGCGTGTGAATTCGCGGTGGAGAAAGTCGAGGGTAGTCTCTTACGCTTGTTATGAAAAGCAAACTAAGAGCTTATTAAATTATACTTGAAATACTGTAGATGAAAGACACATTGACAATTTTTCCTCTTTCTTATTTTAGAGTCAACGGATATTTTTTATGAAAATCCAACAGATGCTATCAAAGACTTGACTCACACGAATAAAACTATAACTTAACGTAATTAAAAATTAAACTTACGTGCTCGAATATTTAATTTGAATGATCAAAGATCTAACTTGTACGATTGAATATCTAACTTTATATTGAATAACTAGGAATCAAACTTACATGATCGAAAATGCAGGTTACACGATCAAAGATGCAACTTACATGAGTTGGGGTTCATGATTGAAGATCTAACTAACACAACTGAAGATCTAACTTACACGATTAATGATTTAACAAATATATATATGATCAAAGATCACACATAACATATATAATCAAAGATTACACATAACATACATGATCAAAGATCACACGTAACATATACCTGTATGATCAAAGATTACACATAACATATATGATCAACGATCACACGTAACATATACGATAAAAGGTCACACATAACATATATGATCAAAGATCTAGCATCATCTACATGATTGAAGATCTAACATCGTATACAGGACCAAAGATCTAACATTGTATACAGGACCGAAGATCTAACATTGTATACAGGACAGAAGATCTAATAACATCTACATGATTGAAGATTTAACATTGTATACAGGAATGAGGATTTAACATCATCTACATGATTGCAGATCAAGCTCAAAGGATTGAAGATCTAACATCATCTACATGATTAAAGATAAAGCTCAAAGGATTGAAGATCTAACATCATCTACATGATCGAAGATCAAGCTCAAAGGATTGAAGATCTAACATCATCTACATGATTGAAGATAAGATCAAAGGATTGAAGATCTAACATCATCTACATGATTGAAGATCAAGCTCAGAGGATTGAAGATCTAACTTCAAATGAGTGGAAATCTAACCTCAAATGATTGGAGATAAAGTATAGATGACTGAAGATCATACTTACAATTTGCTTCGTCAGTATGACTTGGACAATCAGGATCTCCATCGCACACCCAACTTTTTGGAATACATTCCCGTGAGGAACAAGCAAATTCCTTGTCGGAGCAACGGGAGCTGACAATATTCTTGGGACAAGTCATTTCGTCTGAGTGATCCACGCAATCGATGTCGCCGTCGCATCGCCATCGTTCGGGAATGCATTTGCCATTAGCGCACATGAATTCAGATGTGGAACACGTGACATTCGCTGTAAAATAAACAAAGCCTTGTATTTTATATCGTTGTTCTAACTGGAAAAAAGATGACCACACACATCAAAACTTCTGTAGCACCAGCAGTAGCGGATTAATGTAAACATTAAAGATTTACATGAGCTTCAATGATATTTAATGGCCCTTGTACAGGCACCTGGGTTCATTGATTTTGATGTAGTTTACACTTCCCTAATTTCTTACGTGCAGTGTCATATTGTGGTTTAGTTGGAAAAAGGCATTTCCACTTCTTTACACACCAATTTAAACATATTGCAGTGAAGAATAATTCGTACAAGGATTGGAGCTGATGAGTTTATTAAAAAATGAAATAAAATTTAAAACATTAAATTTTAAAAATTTAAAAAGGTAAAATTTTATAGAACAGTTTTTCTCATCGGGGTCGTTAGGTCATGTTGTTGCTTCCACCCTTGGCTTGGCGCCCTGTGCGATGGCACCAGTATCACTACTATTAGAGCAATTTAAGTTTTGGCTCATCACAAAAAGTACTTTTGTGGTTTAGTCACATCTTATTTGTTGTAAGGACATTTTAATCGTTATCGTGGCTTCCGTCTTCTAATACTCGTAATATTCAATATTTTTGTAATAAAATTCAGTAGCTCATTGAGGAGATTTCCCTCAAAAGAAACACTGCGCCACAAAAACAATTATTCTGAAAACAATTAGTATCTAGAGGCAGGGGCGCCAAATTTTGGGCTCGAACAGGGAGCCATACGGCGCAAATTTGCTTCTGATGATAAAGCAGCAAATGCAACTTACCACAATTGAGTTCGTCACTACCATCGCCGCAGTCGTTGTCCTGGTCACAAACCCAGCGGAGCGTGATACATTTGTTGTTAAGGCAGGCGAATTCCTCCTCTGTGCAAGTGATGTGACCTACCAAAATTATTAAAGGAATCAGTATCACTGTCTATTTTGTCCGAAATCAATCAGTGAAACTGATCAGTGATCAATGTTCACTGGTTCCGAACTCGAAACAACCACAACGTAATACGCAGTGAAAATCGTTTACAACAGGGTTGTCCAACCTTTTTGAGCAGCGGGCCGCTTAAAACCTTTTCACTGTTCTTGCGGGCCAGCGGTTTCGCAAAACAAAACAAAAAACTATTACAGTACCAATTTTTTTACGATTATTTGTTCGTTCGCTTGCGATATGGAAAGTGGTAACCCATGTTGCCTCCGCAGTTTTTCTGAAAACAAAAACTCTAAAATGTTTGTTTTGAATTCTTTTTTATTCCAAACAGTTGCCGGACGGCCAGATTAACACTGTTGGCAGGCCCGCGGGCCATATGTTGCACAACCCTGGTTTATAAAGATCGCCAAGATACAAATTCCAGCGCAAATTCGGTCGTTATAACCAATAGTCGTTACAAACGATTATTTGTTTAACCCATCATATGATAATACAATTTTACACTTATTTATTTTTTGTTTATTTTTAAATATATTTATACTTTTTTCATTCTTCAATTCTTCATTAGCTCACACTTCCTCCCTATATATATATATATATATATATATATATATATATATATATATATATATATTTATATATATCTTGTTCAAATTTTCAATCGTTAATAAAATACTTTCTATCCATCCAATCAAGTTCAAATAAATTTTTTTAAACTTGTAGTGGATGACACTTGATGTTAATACAGTTTTTTCAAATATTAATTCATTAATTAAATTTAAATGATTTTTTTTTTGCTTTCCTTTGGTGTATTTGGCGATTAATGTTTGCCGCCAATTACAGCCAAATGTCGCCAAAATTGCTTTTCGCAATTTTTCCCTTTCTTCCCTTTTATTTGAGCAGCGAATTGAAGGAATTGACTTTAAAAAAAAATTTTTTTATTACACTTATTTTTCTATGTAATGAACAAAAGAAAAACTCTTTGAATTGGAGCAACCATGTTTTAGCGTTGACCAGAAGGCATGACCAAATTGATTCTGATGAGCCGTCACGCGTCTGTTCATTCTTTTATACAGAAAATACTCGTCTTTATAGAAGACATAAACGACAACACCCATGAGCGTCGGTAGAATTTTTTGTAGGGGTGGGCAAAGATTACTTCAGCAGAATAAAAAAAAATCTTCATTCAAAAATACCATAATTAAATAAGTATTTAATTTGTTGAATTAAATAATAAGACTATTTAGCTCAAATAGAATAGAGAGGTTGCACATTTTTGCCGGTGAGAAAAAAAAAAGATTTTTCTTTTTAAAAATCCAGGGGCGGGCAAGTGCCCACTCTTGCCGCATGCTGCCGACATCAATGACCACATCATCGACTATGACGGGAATTACTCAAACGTTTTACTCTCAGTGTAAGTGTATGTATCCATCTAAGCTTTAATAAGTTATTATTATTATTATTATTATGTTATGAGGGTGTTTTGGATAATAATAATAACGCTACTTAAGATCTCCAAAGTGAAATTGAAAGCATATGGCAAAAAAAAGGGCAGTTGTCATCCCCCTATAGTAATAAGAGCAATAGATGCAACCCACAAAATCTTGAAAAACATCTGAAAATAATAAGAAGTGACAAGATTATTAGTAAAGCAACTCTAACAATTCGCCTTATTTGGAACGGCATATATATCCTAAGAAGCTATTTTGATATCTCAGGCTCTTTGTAAGACCCTATATTAAGGGATATACTCAGTCATCAAACCAAAGATGCATGATAATAATAATAATAATAATAATAATAACAAGTGGTGACATCAAAAATCCAAAAGCAGTGAATGCAGACTGTGTACAGTAAAAGATCAGACAATCGACCACCTAATCAGTGGCCGTAGTAAAATAACCCAATCAGACTGAAAAAAAAAGACATGGCAGAGTGGCCTCCTCGATGCCGTGAAATATCTCCACAAATTATGAGATCCCAGTAACATAACTACTGGGAACATGGAGCAAAAAAAGTGACAGAAAACGCTCAAATCAGGATCCTTTGGGACTTGAAACAGACAGACATTTAAAACACAATATACCAGACATAACATTGGTGAAGGAAAAATAGGTATTTATCATCGACATTGCGGTGCCAGGTGACAGCAGAATTAAAGAGAAGGAATTCGAAAAAATCTCCAAATATCGTGACCTTGCAATAGAAATTAATAGACTCTGGAAAAAACAAGTAACAGTCATCTCGATTGTGATAGGTGCAATGGGGGCCATCACGCCTAATTTAAAAAACTTCCTAGAAAAACTGGACATTACTGACATAACGACAACAGACCTACAAAAAACTGCCTTACTGGGCACCGCCTATATATTAAGAAGATATATGGACAGTTCTCAGGTTTCTGGGTGAGACTTGAACTGAACCAAGAAGTCCAGATCAAGAGGATAGTGATTATCTCCTTGATGCTGTGTAACACAACAATGTAAAACGGTCATAATAATAATAATAATAACTGAATATTAAATGTAACAGATTTATTCTTCAGGATGAAATAATGAGAGGTAAGAAACAAATAATAGGATCAAACAGCAATGTAATTGATTTATTTGTTTATATGTTTATTGATTTATATTGTTTTTTTTTATTTAATCTGCGTAGTGTTCGATTTATATAAATAGGAGGATAACAATGCTTTTTGAAATTGCTTATCTACCAGCGTCCAACAAATTTCGTAAAAATATATGTCAAGCAGAATAAACGCGAACGGCAATTTATGCTATTTGATGGTACAAGTATGTATAATGGACGTAAAAAGACATAATTAATAAATATAAATTTAAACACACGAAAGGTTAAACACTTATAAAATAATAAAGAAAATAGACGACCCAATCTTTCTTGGTGAAAGACTGTTAGCACATCCGAAAGCTTGGGTGATATATTTTGTTTCGCTAATTAAACAGTGTTTTATTTTTTGTAAGCGAATTTCTTTCTTGGTGCTTAGTATTTTCGTTATACATTATACACATTATTATATATCGAATACACATTATTATACATCGAATACACATTATTATATATCGAATACACATTATTACACATTATTATATATCGAATACATATTATTATATATCGAATACATATTATTATATATCGAATACATATTATTATATATCGAATACATATTAT
>QLNU02014003.1:17550-33975 GCA_006491805.2 Dysdera silvatica
ATTAACAGAACACAACGACGTAGAAAAATGACGTTTTCGAGGTCAAAATCAGTCGATTCAGCAATTTCTGTTTATAATGAAAATGATAGTGAAATTGATTGTTTGAATGGCGACTCATAATTGTAAATAGTATGATGTAATTTACGAAGTCGACTGTGAGAAATTTGTAAATAGCTCGCTCACAACCGACTGGTTACATAAAATTTATATCTAATCGCACACGAATTAGATTTCATGATTTTTGTTTTGCAGCTTTAAAAACTCTAGTTACTTTGTGATTTTTCAACGTTTTACAGTTTTAATCCCTTCACCACCTGGCACACCATGTATGGTGCGATGTTTTCCCGGTCACCACCAGGCACACCATGTATGGTGCGATGTTTTCCCGGTCACCACAAGGCACACCATGTATGGTGCGATGTTTTCCCGGTCACCACCAGGAACATCATATATGGTACGATGCCGACTTTGCTTTGCTATGAGAAAGCTTTTAGCTTAGTGTTGGCTCCTATAGTTCCACATCAGTATTGTGTTTCCTTTCTTTTAGAAGGATCATCCAACTTTCCGTAGAAAAAAAAAATTGTCGCTTACTACGGATTACTTATCCTTTAAACAGTCGTGAAGGCATGGGAAGTATTTCCCCTACACGATAACTTCCCCTATATACATATATGCCTAAAGGGGAAGTATCGCGTAGGGGCGATACTTTCGGTGCATGCATGACTATATACTGGTGAAGTAGCCCGTAGGGGCGACATTATTATTATTTTTTTTAAATGGCACAAAAACAACATGTGTTAGTGCCTGTATGCTGGCTTTATGAACTAGGCTATGTTGCCTTTATGGGTCCACATATTGTGTACAAATGTAAAGACATAATCTAAAAAATACATATATTAAAGATACAATTACAATATAATTTCTGGTAAAAGCTTAAAAATCTGTTATTGCATCACATATACCTTACTTAGGGATGGTAGTGAAGTGGTTAATTACTTTCCAGCTATTTTAGTCTCAAACACCGTATTGCCAATTATTTCACAGTTAATCATTATTTACAATCCTTATTATTTTACTGTCCTAGCTATAATTACAGTTTCTGTCATTTCAAGTCCTAGCTATTTATAATTTCTGTCATTTTAAAGTTCTAGCTATTTACAATTTCTGTCATTTTATATTTTTGGCTATTTATAATCTCCGTCAATTCATACGTTTAGCAATTTAGCTTCTCCTTCAATTCATAGATTTAGTTATTTATTATCTCTGTCATTTCAAAGACCCAGCTATTTACCACTATTGTTATTTAAAAGCTATAGCTATTTACGATATCTACGATTTCATATTTGTAACTATTTACAATTTCACTTACATCAGATATTCTAGCTATTTATGAACCCTGTAATTTTATCGTCATTTCTATTTACAAACCCTGTCATTTTATTATCCTAACTATTTACAAACCCTGTCATTTTATTATCCTAACTATTTAAAATTTCTGTCCTTTAAGGTCCTAGTTATTAACGATCCCCGTGATTTGATATTCCTGACCATTGACGATTCTCCCACTGAATAATTCTAACTATTTTCAATTTCTCTCACGTCGTGATTCTAGCCATTTATGACCCTTGAAATTCAATAGATTTAGCTATTTTCTATCGCTGTCTTTGGCTATAGTCCAGTTTCCAACCTGATGGAGGTTGCGACTCTTTAAGGGGCAAAGAACTGGTTTCCAGGGAGGGGGTGGGGTGCCGCAGCTATTTATAGCTGCAATTATTTTTATAAAGAATTTCATACCAAATGTTTCCAACGCTTTTATATTTCAACATGGCTACATTGCAATGTTCTACTAACGGTTGTTAACTTCATATCTATAATATACATTAATATGTGTAATTAATATAATATACATAATTAATGTAATATATATATAATTATTATAATTGTATATTTAATGTGTTTTTTTTACTGTGTTAAAATGTTTTAATTATACAAATGGGGCGAAGGCGGACAGGGGGGGGGGGATCGCAGATCTTTTGGTCACTATTGAGGAGATCGTGGAATTACTTGAGTAATATAAAAGTGGGTTATGGTTTGAAGAAGGTTGGGAACCACTGTTATGGTCCGAAAGACAATTCCTTGACAGGGCTTGCCAAAAAAAGGGAAACACTCGTACATAATTTCAGAATATGAGTAAACAGGAAACAATTCATATATTTTCATATTAATTCCTGAATATGATGAAAGACGTTTCCGTTTTGAAAGAAGCACAACATGAACCCATGACGTCTATATAAATAAATGAACCCGAAGTCTGGAATCATAAATTTAATTAGTCCTTTATGGATGCTGCTGATCATGACATGATTCGTCACTTAGTCACACTTCTGTGGAAAAGGGCAATAAAAGTAAACTGTGGTTGAGAAATGATCTCGTTTTTTTTAATATGGTTTTTTTTGTGTGTCTATTTTCCCCGAAGTATTTCTTTGAAGGAATTCATCCAAGAAAAATTGCCAATCTGCATCGATTGGCCACAAGTTAGCAAATTAATGGACAACGTTCTGTTTGACGAATTCGATAGAGTAATTATTAACATTTATGATTTGATTAACAATTAATGGATTATGATTATTAACATTTATGGATTAACAATTAATATAATTTAAATTAAATTATTAACATTGTGGATTATACGATTATTAATTTTAATTAACATTATAATTAAGTTAACAATTAATGGATTATGATTATTAACAATTAATGGATTATGATTATTAACAATTAATGGATTATGATTATTAACAATTAATGGATTATGATTATTAACAATTAATGGATTATGATTATTAACAATTAGATTCGGTTATTAACATTTATGATTATTTATTATTAACATTTATTATGGTAATTATTAACATTTTAACTGACCATTTGATAATACTCTGAGCGACTTATCGAGACAGAGGCGGACAGGGTCCACTCAAAGGGCGCATACCTTTGAATATCGGAGAGCACAAGCCTTATAACTAACGTGACCATTTTTTTCCCCTCAAAACGGGACATATGACGTATGTCCCGTTTTGATGAAAAAAAAACACATAAACGGGACATCTACTAATTTTAGGTAATAGTATGCTACTAAAATATAAACCTCATAGTTTTTATTTATTAATGAAAGAAATAGGAATGGATGTGTAAAAATAAATAATTTATGTGGTCCTATATTTTTCTGAAGAAAAAGTTTGATTAAGTATATTTGGATTTAATTTCAAATAAGAATAAAATTATTGGTATGATTTCTTAAAATTTACCTTGGTAATTATCATGGGTTTGGGAACTGAGGCTAGAAACTGTATTTTTTTTCTCGTCCATAACTTATTCATAAGAGAAAAGACCCTTTCTACTTAGTGCTTGGTAGGCATAAAATATATTGATTGTTTGTTTGGATTTTTATGGCGCAAGAGCATCTGGGCTATACTGCGCCACAAATATATTCAATAATTATACGAAAGTCAGCATGATACAAACTATTGGTGTGAAAGTGTGTTTGTTTGTTTTGTGGTTTTACGGCTCAAAGACTACAATGGTCATGCTGCGCCGGGACCTACTGTTGTCCGAGGAATCCGAACCTCTTATGGCCTAGGGAAACAAACCCCGGACATTGATGTGAAAGTGTTTGAACAATTCCACACGACTTACAGTTGAAACATTCCCAGTGTTCCATTCTGTCACATCTTGCGGTGTAATGTATTTACAAGTGAATACTCATCAAATACTTCTGATACCTTGGTTACAATTAATAAGTCCCTTTTCATCAATCAATACATCCACTACACTTTGAATTTTTCTCACGTAAGTATTTTGGTTAAATTCGCCCATTCAAATATTTCTGTTCTTTAATTTTCTGTCAATACTATCATTAGATAATTGACAATAACATCTAATGTTTCGCCTGGTTGATCTTGAAATTCTAAAATTTTGACTTGCATTGCATCGTATGGTAAAAAGAAGCGAACTAAAACAGGAAATATTTTCATGGACCCGTGGTTTGAAGATTCAGTTAATATAGTAACACAGTTTCATTTGCTGAGGCGATCGCCTAATTCAGTTATTAATATTGGCTCTAACACATTTACAATAATAGCTTCTGTTTCCATACGAGAACATTTAAAATTCTATTCAAAACATGCTTGAATTAACTTGAAAGCACAATCGTTGTGCGAAAACTGTGGTTCTCTTGCACCGTATTACAATCCCAAGCGTCTTCCGTCGCAGCAACTTCCAGATCTTACGAAGTTGGTGAATCCGTTTTCTTAAAAAAAAATTAAGCATCGAAAAATTCGAAGCGGTAACAATATCGGAATTTTCATGTTTTTCTGATCTTAAATGTTGGTTAATATCGCTGGCACCTCCATAGAATATGCTAAATTCTGTACGACACTTTTCACATCTGACGTCCGATGGAGTTAATTCGTTGCTTTATAAACGGGTACTTTGTAAGTTAACATTAAAAGTGCACTTGTGTTTGGGCATTCTTAAAATGGAGGGGTCACGGAAAAAAATTTAAACTGACTACAATAACACACGTTAGTAAAAAAACAATAATCAATCGTCAAGAAAGATGGACTGACTTATATTGTGTGAGACGTATCAAGCATGCCCTACATCGCCGTGCTACTAGGGTTTCCTGAAAACGGGACATTTCGGCGCCCCGAAGTTGTGCTTGTTAACAACGGGGCATACTACCTAAAAAAGGGGCAGTCCCGTTCAAAACGGGACTTATGGTCAGGTTATTTACAGCCCACGAGGGCGCACCAGTCCGCCCCTGCATCGAGAATACTCTGATTAACCAATCGTACATATGTACAGGTACGTAAATATCAAACGAAGTTTTTATCATGGGATGAAGTGTTGCTTATCACGAAATAATCTACATCAATGCCATTATTTCGTTTTTGTTTCTAAGAAAGTGTAAAGGTCTCAAAAATGCGCCAATGCGCGATAAGTTTCGCTAGCGATATACCAGGAGATCTTTGACCCTAGGCATTTAGAAAAGCCCAAAATAGCTATTGGAAATTTTTGTTTACAATGATTGCGAAAGGAGAAAGCGTAAATTGTTTACTGGTGTCATGATGGATGAAGAAGCGCATTTATACAGTCAGCAAATTTAAAATTTAAAACTATAATTACAGAAAATCTGCTTCATCCGAACCTCGGTAAAACGACGCTACATTTAGTCCAAATTAGGTTTGGAACTTTCCACGTGACCAACTTTATCCCACAATCCAACCCCCATTAACAGCCTTCAAAACATCGCGTTTATCCTTCACTAAACATAAATTTTACTTTCGTTTATCCGACATGTTATTCAATCAACGTTCGTATGTCATTTGATGGCTTGAGTAATGGGTGCCTCCAGAATTGTATACGTGGGGGTACATTGAGGAAAAATTCCAATTGAATAATGTTGTTGGACTGTAGTTTCTTGTGGATTCAGTCCTCTTTTCCCCCTTTTTTCATAAGCCAAGGGGGTGCAATGTGCACCCTATTTCATCTACGTCAGGGCGCTCATGGCTAGAGTATATAGGATTGACGATGGCAGCACCATCTACCCACTGATCAAAACGCAAGAAAATATAAAAACCTCGACAGTTCGAATATTCCGTCAATATAAATTAACGTTGAGCACAATTTATTCGGATTAACGGGGTATTATTACATTCAAAAGAATTAGAAGCAATCAAGAAAACTACGGATAATAATAAAGAAATTAAAAGAGCTTTCGGCGTTCATTAAGGTATAAACATGCCCGTTCATCTCTTCCGCACTTTTACTTCACTTCTCTTCTCTGAAATCTAGAAGATTGGGACAGACGATTTTCCAACCGTCAGTTTTTTTAGCTTCTACTCCAACTGACTTCGACTATACAATATATACGGTCACAGTTAACGAACATTAAATATATGAAAACTAACTGACCTTTACTTAATATCTTAGTATCGGATTGGTTCCCCCTCTGGGCTTACTGTGACAATTATCCTGCTGGGTATGCCTTCTACTAGGCTTTTTGTTTAAACGAGTTCGGGAATATACTTTCACTCACTAGTAGACATGGGATCACAGAGCAGTTCTTGGCGGCCAACTTTCCAATTCCCTGTCTTGCTTAAATCTCGCCCCCTCTCTATTATTGCAACTGCTAGATAGACTGATTTTCCAAATTCCTAATGCGATGTCTAATTTTTAACAGCGATTCTGTTTGCTGATTAGGAGCCTACTAACCAGGGGCGGACTAAGCCGCCAGGCTGGTGCGTTCTCATGGACGATAGGACTCGCGCCTCCGAATAGGCAAGGACTGGCGCCTTCCGACAATCCAAGATATGCGCCCTTTGAGAGGACCCAGTCCGCCCCTGCTACTAACCTTTCCTCCTTCCAACGTATCTGTATATTAAATAAATTAAAACTATGATTTGTTCTACACACTGCGAATAATGTACATCTCCGTAACATTCGTAATTGAATGGATTCTCCATTTCAACATCTGTGTAATTGAAAACCAGTACATTTCAACACCAACGTATTTAGGTAGTAGGCGAATCAAACGATTCCAACATATTAATGAAATTTTATGATTCAAAAAAAAAACAAAAGAAAAAAAAAGAAAGATAAACATGCAAACGTTTAGATATGCTAGCTAGTTTCACCAATTCTGGTTCAGTTCTGGTTTTGGTGTTTATTAATATTCAAAATGACAAGGACGTATTATGTACCTTCGAGATCAGTTTCTAACCGAATTGAAACCGGTTCATCGACAATTATTATCAGTGAACGATTAATCTGATAGAAACGAGTTTATAAGAAACGTTAATTTTTAAAAAATGATGTAATTTTCTTGATAAATAATCTCGATAAAGTATTTTTTAATTGGGAAATGTTATATAAATAAGCCTCAATTAATAAATGCCTTAAATGCCATTAAATTTAAAGCCATTTTTTTATTTTATTGAAGATATCAGTCTTCAACTCAACAGCGTACAAAGGAAGTTTATAAGGTTTTCTACAGATTTACAATCTCTCTCTTTTCTCCCTTTCTCTCTTTATATATATATATATTCTGGGTGGCCACAAAATTAGGAACACCCCTTACTTGAACTTCGACTTGCCTGTGAATCACGTGCGCTGACGTAATAGCTTTCCATAGTCAGCAGAACCAATGAAATTTACAATTCACCTGCGAACGGGGAAAAAGAATAGATCTGAGGGAGTTTGAAAGCTGCATAGTCGTGGGCGCCAGAAGGGCCGGTTCCAATATCTCCGAAACCACTAACCTTTTGGGTTTTTCCCATACAACAGTGTTTCCAGTCATGGCAGCGAAGTAAAAAAACTTCGAGCGCTTTCTAAATTCACCAAATTCACTTCCCGCTCTACTCTCAACAACAGCTCTACAGTTGAATTTTTGGGTATCTTCATCCTCCCCTAAAATCAGTGTCGCCTTGGCAAACATATTCCGCACAGCCAACTGTAGAGTCATTTTCTCACCCTACAACAAAATCCAGCCCTCTCATCTTAAAGACATTATCCCGATGCTACAACGCTGGGGTGTATATCGGGTGTTCTGCCAATGCAATTTGTCATATGTAGGCCGGGCCCTGCGTCATAGCACAAAAGAACACTTAAGATATTTCGCCAATGCTGAATTTCAAAAATCATCTATCGCTGTTCACAGTTGGAACAATGACCATGGATTCAATTTTCACGATGCCACTATCATTTGCCAATCGCGCTAGTGCACTGAACTTGACTTCTTAGAACATTTTTCCATCCATAAATTTGGTGTCTTGCTTGTGAATGACCATAAATCAACTCCGCGTTTTCGTAGTGCTTGGAAAACTTTTTTAAACTCTTTCCAACTGCTTCTTCTCCTTCAACTTTTTGACCAAGATTTTCTACTTTCAAAGTTGGCCACCAAATACAACTCTGTACTCCTGAAAAAAAGCACTAACCGCTACCGACAACGTATTAACCACATCGAGTTGGCAACACTCCAATGTTGTTTACTGCACGCTAGTTCCAGACGAGGAGAGACCTTGTTCTCTCGAAACGTGGTTGGCATTATACTGTAACTTAGTAACTATGCCAAAAAAGTTGTTTATTTATCATCTTAATTAAATTTGCGTGGTGTTCGCCATTCTTCCAGTCTTAATTACATTATTATTATTATTATTAATGAAATATTCGATCCATGATTAATTGGATCTTTTTAAAACAGTCCAGTAATTATACTTTTACGTTTTGTAGTAATTTTGCTACACAATTATTAAACTGGCAATTGTTTTTACATGGCAATGGAAACACCGATGTGACGTTTCCTTTCCAGGTATTCTTTTAAAATTTAATAATTATATTCAATTAGAATTTTAATTTCATTTTTCCTGTGAAAACAAAAATATTTTTTTTTTTTAAATTTAAAATATACAGTGAAAGCTGTCTAAAACGATATTGCGTGGACAAAGAAAACATAGTTTTACAGGTAATTTATTGTTGTAGACAAAGTGGAACTAAACACATTGTATAACAGAGGCTATTTAATTTAAATGTAGCATGATCTTTAATAATTTCACGCCAAACAAATTAATAAATATGTAATATCAAAGATCAGGAATATAGATGATTAAGAGGAAACTAAAAACGGCGTCATTATCGCTTTGATTAGAGAACAAAAAATGAAGAATTTTTGGAAGTTATTACAAGAGGCTGAAAGTCTATTTAGTTTTTAAGCTGTAAAATCTATTCTTTTTATTCTAGAACTGCATGTATTTGTGCACACACATTTCTTCAGCAATAATAGATTTCCAAAACCTGCATGGCTATAAAATGCCTTAGACACAGCATACGATCAAAACTTGAAAAGCGCGGAATTATCGTTGTACTACAAGTTTACTCGAAACAAATAGCCTAGTCATAGCATACAGAAAATATTTTTGGGGAGTACAAAGCTTGAAAACATGCGAAGTTCTAAATTAAGTGTAAATTTCTTTTTCTCGGAGTGGGCTCGCACCACATGCGGAATTCCTTGGACCCGCCCTTGTTATAGAAAAGTTCGATGAATATGAGCTCTACAGGGAAGCATCAAGGCATTGCGATAAATATCTCAATAAATAGGTTCGTATCATATCGTTATAAGTAATCACGTCATATACAGACTTTACTGTATATTTTTCACTAATTTAAATATACTAAGAAGGTCTGGAAAATACTAGAAAACATATCTTATTACAGATAAAAAAAAAAAAAATCCCCGAACTAATAATACCAATAGCCTTGTGATGTAAGATGCGAAAAACCCCCATTTGAGACAAGTTTTAAATGTTTACAAAATATAAAATAAAAACGACAGAAATTATGTTCCCCACCCGAATAATAATTATTGAAAAAAAGAAGAAACAACCATAAGAACTGTTTTTGTGTTTCCGGAACTGGCAACATAATATAAAGCAAGGTTATCTTGTATGTCAAGGTGGTGTAAACAGATGTCGATGAGCAGACGATAGCTAAATGGGAACTTTCAACAGCCTTTCTAGGTCGTTTTATTTTGTTTTCAAAATTTGCTTCAGTGATGGAGTTTCCAAAGAATATGATAATTAAAACAAGAAATAAAAACATCGCAGTTACGTAACATATTTTTCCTTTAAAAAAAAAAAAATTGCAGGGAGAGGAGAAATTGAATTTCAATTTGTTTAAGTTTTGTGCCTCCAGATGGCGCGATAGATCATTCGTGGGATTATAAATTTCAATACTGCTCTGATTTCAATTAAATCAAATTTCAATTAAATTTCAATACTGCTTTGTTTTATAGAGTAAAGGCAGCAGAAGTTATATTGAGTCAGATCAGGCATATTTAATTGAAAATATTTCTATAGACAGTTTATAAATCTGTGTTTATACATAAAAATCTGGAACTATATCTGACAGTGCTTTGTTCTCAGTGGAGTTTATATACAGTGTTACTGTCAGTGACGTAGGAAGTGTGTGTGTGTGTGGGGGGGCTCAAGCCCCTCCCCCCCACACGGAATATCAAGACACATGTTCACAAATTGTACACATATGTATGAAAATAAAATTCATTTGTATTGTAATGTCGAATGGTACATAACTTTCCTTAAATCTACATGGGTCTTTCACTATAAATTTTGGATTGTTATGACAGCTGTTTTTGGGTCAATGGCGGCTTTGGCAATTTGATTGTATATATTTTTCCTAAACTGTTTTTAATTATTATTAAATATACTATAGCGATAAATCTGTAACCACACGCTATGCGATCCCGTCATTTGTGGAGTGTATTGCGTTTGTCTATGACGATCAACTGTCTGTAGCAGTGGTCATTTGCACGATTGCTTCGATTGCGCAACTCAATTTAAGCCGCGGACCACTTTTCCACTTCAATTGTACCCGCGGACCACTTTGAAAAATTCTCACGAGTTGGATGCAAGACCTTAATAAAAAAAAGGGACCCGGGTCCTTTTTTGGGGGAAATGTGTTTATACAATCGTTCTTTGCTAAAAAAAAATATAAACGGAAAAAGAAACAATAAAATCTAATGATAATAAAGTCAAACCTCGTTAAGACGAACACGCTTAAGACGAATTACTTTTAATACGAACCGTTTTCTGAAATTCCGTCAGATTGTAAAATACTACAAATGTGCAATCAATTTCATTTTTATATTTAATTTTAATATTTAATAATCATTTTTATAAGCGTTTTTATTAATTATTATTTCTTTTTAAATAATGACCCGTCTCGCGGACCATTTGGGACTCTTTGGCGGACCACCAGTTGGGAACCACTAGTCTACAGCGATTATTTTTCCCAGACTCTAGAATTCGTTATAGACCAGGAGTTTCGAAACCTTTATGACCCACGATTTCTTTCTGCCTTCACAAATTATTGACGGCTCCAAAACACACGCGCAGTATTTTTGGCGCAGTATAGCCCAGATGCTCTTGCGCCATAAAAAAGCCAAACAAACAAACCAAAACACACACAAAAAAAGTTCAAAATATATGTTATAAATATTTCCATACATGTCATGAAGTCAATATCACGATGTTCTTAAACGAAACCAGTAACGTACAGTTTGAAAATACATGCAATACAGAGGCGCATATACGAGTACTTTTAGGGGGAGGGGCTGAGAAAATTTTTTTCTCTTTCTTTAACCGACTTTTTTTTTTACCCATCACACTTTTTACCTTTCATAAATTGTCTACAACTTCAAAATACATGTTATAGACATTTGATTGAATAACTATACAGTGAAATAAATGACTATACAGCGAAATTTGTTTATAACGATGTTGCCTTTAATGACATTGATCGCGATTCCAGCAGATTCCCTATTGCACTAATGTCTATAGAACTTGTCTATTAATTCGTTTCGAGCGTATCTGCACACAATGGTAATTTCGCGCTTTTCAAACATGGCTATATGTTGTGTCTAAGACTTTTTAAAGAAATACTGCCTTCTTTGGGAATTGTGAAGAATATTGTACACACAAATATGGGCGCCCATATGTGTGTGAAGAATATTCTACACAAATACGGCGCCCATATGTGTGTACTTCTGTGGGGAGGGGGCTCAGAAAAATGATGGCCTCCTGCTGAAAACTGTCAAACATTTTAGTGAATGTACATAGCTAACCTGACCATACGTCCCGTTTTTAGGTAGCCGATCCCGTTGTCCCCAAGCATAGCTTCGGGGCCCCAAAATGTCCCGTTTTCAGAACATGAGAAACACTAGTAGCACGGCGATGTAGGGCATGCTTAATACGTAAATTATGTAAGTCGGTTAGAAGCTTGCTACCTCGCATATCTTTCTTGACGATTGATTATTGTTTTTTTTTACTAACGCGTGTTATTGTAGTCAGTTTAAATTTTTTTTTCATGACCCCTCCATTTTAAGAATGCCCAAACACAAGTGCACTTTTAACGTTAACTTACAAAGTACCCGTTTATAAAGCAACGAATTAACTCCATCGGACGTCAGATCTGAAAAGTGTCGTACAGAATTTAACATGGCCCATGGAGGTTCCAGCGATTTTAACCAACATTTAAATCAGAAAAACATAAAATTTCCGATATTGTTACCGCTTCGAATTTTTCGATGCTTAATTTTTTTTAAGAAAACGGATTCACCAACTTCGTATGATCTGGAAGTTTGCTGCGACGGAAGACGCTTGGGATTGTAATACGGTGCAAGAGAACCACAGTTTTCGCACAACGATTGTGCTCCTAAGTTAATTCAAGCATGTTTTGAATAGAATTTTAAATGTTCTCGTATGAAAACAGAAGCTATTATTATTATAAATGTGCTAGAGCCAATAGTAATAGCTGAATTAAAAGATCGCCTCAGCGAATGAAACTGTGTTACTATATTAACTGATGTTTCAAACCACGGGTCTATGAAAATATTTCCTGTTTTAGTCCGCTTCTTTTTACCATACGATGCAATGCAAGTCAAACTTTTAGAATTTCAAGATAAACCGGGCGAAACATTAGATGTTATTGTCAATTATCTAATGATAGTATTGACAGAAAATTAAAGAATAGAAATATTTGAATGGGCGAATTTAACCAAAATACTTACGTGAGAAAAATTCAAAGTGTAGTGGATGTATTGATTGATGAAAAGGGACTTATTAACCCTTTGCACTCGAAGTTTTTTTCATTCGTATTACCAGCAACTCGAAGCGATTTTAGTGAAAAGATCATATTCACATGTAAGTTTGATATACGCATTAAAAGAAAAGTCATCGTTATATCTTATTATTTTTTTAATTCTTTATGAATACAAATGTTATGATATATAAAAAAAACAAAAAATTATAAAATTATTACATTTTGTAATCGTCCAAAGTGTGATACCTCTCGAAGCAATTGCCAATATGTAATCTTGGCTTTTCTAGACAGGTATCACAAAAATAATGGGTCTGCCGTCTTTCGCCCGGAATTTTTCTATTGGAACACACTACACAATCTTTCTTGGTTCCAGAACGTATAATGTGTAGGTGGTTGTTGAGCCTGCCCTCCGTATTTGGTGTGTGAGTGTATTCTCGAGATGTGCTGTTTTGTCGAAAATTCCCAACCAATTGCTCCACCAACAATTTTACAAACTTCAAATGTGACATTGGTTTTTCATTATTTATTTTTTTAGCAGAAGTGTACAATATGTATGAATTTACTGTACACATTTCCATTCCCCAGAAAAATAGTTTTCTCCACCATTTCAGGGATTTTCTTAAAAAACAATATGTTGCAGCATACTGGTCGGCCCGATCTACTCCACGCATATTTTTTGTGTAATCAATAACCATTTTAGGTTTTTGTATTCTGACCAATTCACCACCACGTACTCTTCTATGAATCGATATCAAACCCGCTTCATTACGAGTACTTAACAAAATTACAATCCGTAGCGTCTCCGTAGCGGAGCCCTCGAGTTTGAAGACAAATTTTAAATGGCTCCGCTGCGGAGCCCTCGAGTTTGAAGACAAATTTTAAATGGCTCCGCTCCGGAGCCCTCGAGTGCAAAGGGTTAATTGTAACCAAGGTATCGAAGTATTTGATGAGTATTCACTTGTAACTACATTACACCGCAAGAGGTGACAGAATGGAACACTGAATGTTTCAACTGTAAGTCATTGTGTGGAATTGTTTCAAACACTTTCACATCAATGTCCGGGTTTGGTTCCCTAGGCCTTAAGAGGTTCGGATTCCTCGGAAAACAGTAGGTCCCGGCGCAGCATGACCACTGTAGTCTTTGAGCCGTAAAACCACAAAACAAACAAACTTTCACACCAATAGTTTGAATCATGCGAACTTTCGTATAATTATTGAATATATTTGTGGCGCAGTATAGCCCAGATGCTCTTGCGCCATAAAAAAGCCAAACAATCAATCAATATATTTTATGCCCACCAGGCACTAATGCACCCTTAGAAAGGGTCTTTTCTCTTATGAATAAGTTATGGACGAGCGAAAACACAGTTTCTAAAGTAATGATAATTACAAAGGTAAATTTTAAGAAATCAAGCCAAGAATTTTATTCTTATTTAAAATCAAACCCAAATATACTTATGCAAATTTGTTCTTCAGAAAAATATAGGACACATAAATTATTTATTTTCACACATTCATTCCTTTCATTAATAAATAAAAACTATGAAGAACTATGAGGTTTTTTTTTAATAATATACTACTATTACCTAAAAATTAGTAGATGTCCCGGTATATTTTTTACTCAAAACGGGACATACAACGTATGTCCCGTTTTGAGGAAAAAAAAAAATGGTCACGTTATACATAGCACTAAAATGCTACAAAAATAATTGATACTACTTGGCAATTAGTAATAAGCTGAAAAATGCCTTATTTTAAAATGTGACTGTAAAAAATTTTGAAAGTAAATACATATAGCTGAATCGGGCAAATCAAAATTTTGAACGGCTCGAGTCCCCCACATCCACATGGGCGCCCATGCGCACAAACCCAGACTGTCCTGGGACAGACAGAACGATTTTTTTAGCTTGGGAACAAAATAGATTTACGTTCCCTCGTGAAATGATTTCCAAAAATTGTTTATTCTTGTTCTTGGACGTAAGGGATAACGGCGCGACTTTTGGCTTCCCGTTTGTCACATATTGTGCGTTCGCCCTCAGTTGGCGTGTGATACCGTTAGCAGACGGGTTAGTCCATTGCAGTTTAGGGAAGGGCGTCTTGCCGAAACTGGTTTTTCGCGCGGGAAAAACTAATAATATATTTAATGATCTGTTGAACACGATATTATTAAAAATGTTACATCCAAATTAAATAATTTCCATTATGAAGTGTACCTGAGTCCATAATAATTTCTTTTCCCTTAATATCATTATGGACTGATTCTACTATAATGCGTCACGTAATTGGGTCACGACGTCCTTGAGCGATTCCCTGGACGCACAGTCTTTAAAATAACCTTATAAAGAGATATCCTTGTACTTTTTTTTTTATTACGCTTTCTTCATTTCCTACACCCGTATCTGATTTATTTGACTCTCCATAGAAACTAATACTTCCTTCGCTGGGACCTTTCACACGTTCCGCCTATCTGCTCTCTATCAGTTTTAAGTTATTTCTCCGTTGATATATTTCTTAAAAAAAAAAAAATCCTAAGGTCGATATTTAAATTTAGCGGGTTTCAATTAACATTAACTCGCGGCCCTCTAATTCGCGACTCTCTAATCCGTAACTCTCTAATTCCCAAATAATTCGATAGATTTTCAACATTAACAATAGCCATCATATTCGGAAGACCTTTACCTTACTCTTTTAATTGCGTACAGACAGAAAAACCAAAAGCAATAGCGGGTTCGCATTCCTCTGGAAGAAAATAATAATGTTTATTTGTCACAGAGGTTACATATTACATCCAGTCTTGAGAGGTAATATTTAAATACGGTAATAAATTTCACAATGTATAGTTAAGACAATAAGTTTGCATTTGCCCGTGACGGGTCTTATAGTAAAAATTATGAAATTTAACCGGCTGAAGACCCTATTAATTCGCTGGCGAACTAACGGGAGATATTTCTCTAATGAGCTAAGAATTCAACGGACCCTCTTGTGAAAGTGGACTAACTGGAAGCGCCAATGCTGAATGACAATTTGTTGTCAATTCGCCTGCGTCCCTGTCATTTCAATTCATTTTTTAATTTTATCATTTGAAACTTGAATTGATTTCTTTACCTTTCTTCGTCAAATAGGTATGAATTTTAATGTGACACCGAGTACTTTTGTGCTTTACACAGAATAGAGTATGCCTTATTTCTGGTTAGACCATCACGCGTTTGAGGAATTACAATCCAACAGACTTTAAAATCCAATACAGTTATCTAATTTGATTTCACGTTGGAGTTTAAACAGTCTATTTAGCCACGGCTGTCTTAATGCATTGTACATAACTTTAGGGGAGGACTCGTCCCCTCACTTTTTTGGGGGGGGGGTTGAAGAAACCTGGACCCCTTGGAGTTGGAATTCTTGATTCAAGCATGGACTAAACCCCATTCCAACAACCTGTGATTAACGTTTATTGATTTGGTTGTAATATAAATGAACTTTATTTTTAACCTGAATTTCTTAACCAAACCGTAGGCGTACGCAGAAAATTTATAAGGGGGTTACAAATCTCGTTATCCCCCCCCCCATCGTACGTAAGCTAATGAACCAACCCAAGACCGTAGCCAAAATTTAATTTGGGGATTCGAAAAATTTTACCGCATGTATCCATGCAATCACAGCATGCAAGGTTGTAGCCAAGGTTCATTAAAAATTCAGTTTTATCCCCCCCACTGGATACGGGCATGAATCAACCACCTTTGTGCTAAGTAACGC
>QLNU02014003.1:41525-59206 GCA_006491805.2 Dysdera silvatica
AGAGGTGAACCAACGCCTTATTGACTTCCTCCCTTTGTAACGCTCAAACTCTGCAATAAATCATTCAATTGTTCTGAAATTTTAATCGTTTCTTTTTCTATGTATGTTCTTCACATCCACCAATTTTTATCGCAATCGGACAACTCCCTCTTGGTGCGTCGATTTTTTTTGTTATAGGGTGTATATATCTATGTTTTATGTATTTTAGCATTATTTTAATGTTTTATGTACGAAGTGTGTCTTCTA
Source organism: Dysdera silvatica (assembly GCA_006491805.2). Lineage (NCBI taxonomy): Eukaryota > Metazoa > Arthropoda > Arachnida > Araneae > Dysderidae > Dysdera > Dysdera silvatica. The sequence continues at coordinate 41,772 of QLNU02014003.1, forward strand.
TTAACTCCGTTAACAGAGGGAGAACTATATCGCACTGGTGGAATTATACTGCTCAGCGCCTTTGGAGTGTACCATGTTAGCTTTGCCGCGAGTATAGAATATGTATCTATGTAGCCGCGTATTTGTACACCCACTTACTTGAATATTACCTGGAACTATTAGCAGTCGTTCAAGCGGGACCAACTGTCAATAATTTCATGAGTTTTACGACGCAAGGACCATGCTGCGGCGGGACCTTCATTTTTCCGAGAAATTTGAACCTCTTAAGATCTGGGGAACCAACCCCCCTACTGTGGTGAGCAGTTTGTGAATAAGCGTTCTTTTTGGCGCTGTTGGGAACCACACCCAGGATAATGACGTGGTAGGCGAATGCGTTACCATTTTGAAACCGTAGGACTGTGACCGAATGTGATTATTACTTGTTATTCAATGTAAGTTAAATCCCAATTCTTGCTAACTGATAAAACTAAAATTATATCGCTGATATATGAACTATTAATTGAATTATAATTTATCAAAGGACTCGCTTAGCAAACAAACATGTCCATTTTCGACAGCGTGCTCTTTGCCAATACCAAAAGGAACGACATCCGGAGGAGCTAAAAATTTAATACTTTTATGGTGTTTTAATTTTTGATTGATAACATAAAGGAGTATATAAAAGTATTTTTGTGCTAGATGTTATATTCGTTTTGTACCAGACAACTTGAGCTATAAGTGTAATATAAAACTAAGTTTTATTCATTTAGCATTAATTATTCATCGAAAAATTAAATTTATTTTTAAACAAACCGAATAAGAACAAAGTCATTATTAGAGAGTTATTGTATTAAATACTTTTTTCCGTTTTCTTTGCTTTGGCTTAAAAAAGGCAGCCACTTCTGTGTTCGAAGGTACATATAAATTAACAGGTAACATTTTTTCTAAAACTCGAAGAGGGTCTTTATTCAGTTTTACCAGTTTACGAGATAAACTTGGTTTAAAAACAGGTGTGTATAAATATACAGTGTCAGCTGGTTTAAATATATATATAAAGAAATAGACTGGAAGGTATATATAAATAAGTATTTGAAAACCAACCAAAACTGGGTTAATAGAATTTTTTTCTTCCCATGAAATCTTATAAGTTCATAGTTTAATCTACTTGTATAAAAAGACTGGTTAATCAACCTCTATTACGTTCCCAATTGCCTTATATTTCTATGCCAAAAATACACACTTTTTAAAAAATGTTTATCAAAATATGGCCGACATCGGGTTCATCCACCTTTACTACCTTGTAAGCAATCGGTAAAACAAAGTATATGGAATGCTAGTTTAAATCGCAATTAAGTAAAATAATTATATGCATATAAAGGACAATATTTTTATAAAAAACTGGTAGCTAAAGAAATTCGAAAATTGTAAAAAATATTCGAAATATTATTCATAAATATGCATACCCTTTTACATATTTCACGAATATGCTTCGGTTTTTGGAAAATATATGCATATGCAGAATTACAGCCATATTCGACAGGATAGGTCATATTGAAATTGATGAGTCTTTTTCCGTTTGCGAACTCCAATTGACGATTTATACAAATCCTGTTTCTTCATCCACATTTCCAGTTACAGTTAGTTTCTTTGTTGTTTTTGTTTGACCCGCGGGCCGTATTTTGGACAACCCTGGTGTAGCCAAAAATCAGTTAGCCAACAAGTAGGTCGCGATCCACATTTTAGGAAACACTGATATACACTTTTAGGCACTACTTTTTAGAAATAAGATTTCTTCCTTTTTAGAGTGTAAAGGAATAATGAGATTTTTTTTTTTTTAACGTAAACCATGATATATTAAAAATTATTAAGAAAATTCTCCCAAGGATTTTGGCAACACGAATCATGCATGTTGCGATCTTATTACATTTGTTATGACTGGCAACACTCTTTACTGTTCCTTTATTTGTATTGCTGGTCGTTGCCAACTTTCGGTAAAAATAGGGAAAATTTGTCTAAAAGCCCATTGCCCTATTTATTTGGTTCCCTAAAAAATGAGCGTGCTTTAACAGTACAATTGGAACTTGGAAAACGTCCGAACAAATTAAAATTTGAGCAAAAAATTTACTTTATCGCTGAAGTGGGAAAACTTAAAACGCAAATAGTTTATATATATATATATAAAATCGGTACCGTAGATATCTCCCCCAACCCAGGGCAATTCGCGACGCTGAGTGGGGATCAAAAACGACACAGTATTCATTAGGGGGTGACAATTCTATCGTAGCTGGCCCTCGATGTCTGGGGATTAAAGGAAGGATATAGCCCTTTTAATGTACCGCACATGGTATTCGCTTGTAATTTCGTTTTCCTTGGGGGCGTGGGGGAACCTAAGCTACCCCAAGATCACCTGCGCCCAAGATCACCCAAGTTACGCCCAAGATGTTACTATGCTCTCATTCCCTGAGAACCCTCGGATATATTTAGTTAATATTAGGGAATGAAGAAAATGTGGTAAGAGGCTGGGGACAAGATTTACTGAACCCCAGGCAGCTTAACAGATCGAGACTCCTAAGAAATTATGTCTGTTAAGCTAAGATCTACCCAGGGCATTTTTTGCCTCCCTGTTCACGGCCCTTGGTAGGTGCAACTATGATTTAATTTTGTGGGCCAATTACTATTATGTATTATTTGTATTACCTCGCCATTACTATTTAGTGGTGAATTGCAGTCGAACATCGTTAATGTGTGAACACGTTTACATGAATTACTTTTATCACAGGGGCGTAGCTAGGCTGGGACTAGGGGGGGCCGAGACCCCTCTGGAAAATATTCTATTTTTTTTCCTCTCAAAATAAATTATTGTAGGAATTATTTGTTTTATTTTTTTTGTCTGTCATTTCTAAGTTGTCTTGTAAACGACAATGAGCATTGTTCTTGACAACAAAAATGCATTCAAAACGGGTTTCCACGGAAAACCTTGTTTATGTCATGCTTTTAACAAAATGTACGTCATATGTTAGACGATGTTGTTTTTAACAAAGGTTTGAGTTTACTTACATTTGGTCTATAGTAAAGAGAAGGAGAAATTCTAAATTTTAGTATCTCTCTACACAAGTCTTCGATGCCATATTTATGTGAAGGATTTTACCCATCAATGTGAAATGGATTAGCTTGGTTTCAGTGTTAAAACTGACTTGTTCGCATTGTCTATTTTGAACATTAATTATATATTTTGCACGAGATAGTAGCCAGAATTTAATTTCGGGGGAGGGAACCGATCCGTAAGATCCCTTACACAATATTAGGTGGTGTACCAGTTTTGCTGGCACTTCAGTGTATATTTGTATTAACTGTTTTTATATAAATTCCTCTTCCACTGGAAATTCTCCAAAATTGAAAATATAAACCTTGAAAAATATGCTAATATTACAGTATTTATAGTTAAAAAAAAAAAAAAAGCCATCAGAGGAGCGTCAAATTTATTTGGGATTATAGTGATATGTCTAAATCCTATATCACATCTGATAACTATTTTATACTCGTGAGTACTCTTTGCCCCTTTAACCTCACTACAAACCTGAACGTTAGCGAATCCTGCCATTATGAGAAGTAATTTCTTTTGCATATTTATAATAATTAATAAAGTTATTTTACTGATAATTAAAAAAAATAGTAAAGTATCATTAAACCTTTCTTCCATTTTTACTCAGCTGTTCCCTTTTCATTACAGTTTAATTTTCTTATAAGAGAAATAGGAGAAATTAATATTACCGAATTTGCAGAAGGAAAAAAATAGTCCCATTTCGCGGCAACAGATGGCGCTGAAAACAATCCGTTTCTTCACGAGCCGCAGAGCATTGTAGTTTGTCTTTCCGCATGAGATATTTTTAAAAGAAAAATAGTGTCTAATATACTGAACTGGAAACATATTCCAACACGCTCTATCCGGAAATTCATTGTTTCTTTGTGTTCATTTACGCCGAATTATTGTCTGCGGAAAACGAAATTACCGTCTCGGTGGGGGAGAATAAATGCTGCCCGTGTTTGACCTGCCAAAGGTTATTTTAGCCCACATAGAGAACTTGAAATCGTTTTTTTTAAAGATAAACTGAACTTCCGAAGGTCATTGATCACTGCCCGAGGTTTTCAAGGTTAATCGCATCATCGTATCTCACTGACTTCTGACGAAACCCTCAGCGACAGCCAGTACCGTAGCTAGATATGACCTTGCGCCAGTGGCGGCTAGGAATGGGTGAAGCAGCGAGCTCCCCCCACCCCCCAAAAAAAGAAACAGGAAAAGTGGCCAATAAATTTCCGTTTTCTAAAAAAATAACAAAATAACTAATAGCATTTGTGTAGTTATTTATCACTATAATAAAATTATGGGTTGGGGTTGATAGAGTCCACAGTCATTGCTTCAGAAGCGGGTTTTTTTTAGAGAGACGCACATTGTAAACAAAGTAATGTTTTGTATATATTCGAACTTAATATCTATGATATTCGTTTCATAAACATTAGGACTTGATATTATTTAGGACTTACCTGTAGTAAAGAAAATAGCCCCCACCCGAAATATCCTTTTTTTAAGGGCGCCTGTACCTCCCCACATGCTCTCTGGTAAGTGTGCCCCCCCCCACTCGTTAATTCGTAACGAGTCGTTTGTTGAATAAGAAATAAATAAAATACTGTTTTATCCAGTAACGAAAATATCCGCAGTAACCATACTGCTTTTCTTTTGCGGGTTAATGTATTGGTACATTTCAAAGGATTTTTGTATTTCAGTGACCGAAATCGTTTAAACCGCTCGTTCATTCGGTCCGCTAGCGTTTTTGAACGATTGGAGTTAGTGAATGATTTAGAACACCTCCAATTCTCTCCACATACGCGTATCTCTTGATTACAAATACAAAGCTTTCATTTCAAATATCAGTGAATTTTTGTCATTAACGGTGAATCTAGAATTTTCTTTAGATATATAAAAAAATGTCTTCGTGAATTGCACGATTAGATTAGAACGGGCGTTTTGAATGCTTCAGGTGAATCTAAACAGATAAGAGAGAGAGAGAAGGAATATTCCGATATGTATTTAAGTAACAGAAACTACGTGCAAAGTAAAAGCGTATAACTATTCTGATAATTACTAAGTAATGGAAAATGTAAGATATAATGCAATAAAAGGACTGGAATCATCCAATGCAGAGGCGTCAATCTGAAGAAAATATTGAAGAGACTGGGATAGGTAAACGCCATTCCTAAGGCTCCTAAAAAGGGAGTTGGAGCATATCCGCCATTTTGTTGCCATTGCATCAAGTGCTAGTAGTTGTAGACTGTATTTATTGGCGACATTTTAAAAGTTGCGCCAATGTTTACATTCGTCGGATAATCGCGGATTATTGATTATTTTTATGCCAAAATAGCGATCGTTGCGTCAAAGCGGAAAACCTTTATCGTCAAGGTAAATGAAACCGGAAGTGTGCAGGAAAATGGCGGCTGGTGCACCGGCCTATAATTTTAGGGGCTCTATCTTCCCCGAATCCAATGCATAATCACGTCACGCGCTGCCAAGAAAATCTGACTTAAAAAAAGTCAGGATCAGGTAATGTGACCTAGACATTGCGTATGCAGAAGATGTTGGTAAAGTTGGCTATAACCGCCGACTGCGTATTCCTAGGACTCGAGGGAAATGCCGAGGAGAAGGAGGAGGGTGCGATCGGAGAACTAAAAAATCCAGGAATTACTTCAGCCTTTCCATTGACTACTATTCAGGAACAAATATAAAAGGGGAAAAAAGAAACATAACTTCTGATGTCTTCCATCGGAAATTCCCTTTTCTGACGTCTTCCATCTTCTTCTCTCTGGAACTTCTGATGTCTTCCATCTTCTTCTCTCTGGAACTTCTGATGTCTTCCATTTTCTTCTCTCTGGAACTTCTGATGTCTTCCATTTTCTTCTCTCTAGAACTTCTGATGTCTTCCATCTTCTTCTTTCTGGAACTTCTGATGTCTTCCATCTTCTTCTCTCTTTAACTTCTGATGTCTTCCATCTTCTTCTCTCTTTAACTTCTGATGTCTTCTATCGGGATAGAATGCAAAAAGTGCTAACAACTGATTGATTTATTAACTTTCGAAGTATGAACTGTTCATATGGAAGTTGAAGTGTAAATTTGATTTTAATTATTTATATGATCTAAATTCGAATGTTTGTCTCAGAATATGCAAAGCTCATCGTGGTCTGCTGTGATTTGGCCATCTCTTCGCTCTTGGACTCCTTGTTTCGGAGTCCAGTTTTTCAACTCACATTTTCATTATCAACATAAGGATACAATACCAGAAATCCTTCATCAAATGTTTCCCCTTCAGCAACAGCAGCGCAATGATACGATGGCTGGTTTGTGCATATTGAAGTCACATTGTGAAGGCGATAGCTTTTGGTATAATAGTGTTCTAAGACTTCCTTCCTTTTTTCTAAAAATGCAATGGTTTTTGAGATGGTGGTGGCAAAACGGGAGGATTCAATTCTTTTGCTGACCTTCTGGAATACTTAGCTAAATTGTCGCAGAGGAATTCCAAGAAATAAACAACATGTATTTAACCTTGACTCTTTGCACAGTTGCTACGTTATCGGATTTTCCCCTGAAATCTTTATATTTTTATACGCGGCGCTGTTGATCTCATTACCCAGCGATTTTACTGTGCATATATTTGGGTCCGTTTTTGGGAATTTGATTATATTAAGCAACTGGCTTTACTAATGGTGAGTGCTATATTACTTCAGTAGTGCGTGCAAACACCAATCAGACATTTATTAGAGCTGCGGGGATTATAGAAAAAGTTGGGGAATCTCTGGACTAAACAGGTAAATATCATCGGATCCAGCCCCAAAGTTAGGAGTCCAGGGCCCCCCTAGTTTTTGTGTAATATTAAAAAAAAAAACACATTTTACTTTTAGTTTGTTTAACGAATTTGGACCTTTAAGGTCTATATATACTACGCGGTCATTTATTTACAAGTTTTACAAATTACATTGCAACACGACGAACATTTTTCTATGCAGAAGAAACGAATGACCTCACTATAGTTTATAGCAGGGGGGGGGTCTTCAACCCGTGGCCTCCGGGCCACATGTGGCTCGCCGACATGTTTTATGCGGCCCGCTAGCTCATGAAAAAATACAAATTGTTTCACACAAAAATAACATCCTTGCTCCCTCTGAGTCTGAAATCCATATATTTTATTCTGTTGTCATTTCACATTTCGTAATAAATATCCTAAAACACTATAGATCTAAAGTAACACCAAGTTTCCCCCTCAATCATGTTTTACTTTAGTTTTCTAGCGTATATGGGCATTAGGGGTTGTTTTATTGATTTGCAGTGCAACAGTGATTTAAAAAAAAAATTCAACTTATGGCTCATTGAATACTATCCTAAATATGTTGATAAGAGCATCTTCGCAATCATCTGACTGCGTTCTCTGAAAGTGTAATTATTCTGTGGTACTTACATGTGGGTACAGGCGTGCGCAGAAAGATCATATAGTTTATATGTATATACACAGAATTTCGTTGCAGTAGGAATTACAATCCCCTCATCCCCCCACCCTGTGTACGCCAATGCGTCTGTGTATAGTTGTTTTCAAAAATGAAGTTGATAAAATGAAAAGTTAAGACCAGAATAACTGACGTCCACCTTGGAAACAAAGATAAGACCACAATAGATAAGAAAACAAAAGGTAAGACCACAATATCCATAGATAACAAAAATAAGACCTGATATTGACAGGATTGTTAAAAATAAGCAGTGCCAAAAATCTCACTATAAGATTTGATTTCGCTTTACATATTAATAACTAAACGTATTGTAAATGTATTTTGCTTCCATACGTTTGTAATGAACACTAAAATGCTAGAAAACCTAGTATAGGCGTGCGTATGGAAATACCGGATATATAACGTATACCGTAATTATTAGGAATCCGTTAAAACATCAGTTCTCCGACAGCGGTGCGGCCGGAAAAAGACCTTGAAAGAACAGGACCTTCGACGACCGACGAGAATCGTTAAACGAGATAGACGTGCAACACTTCCTCAAATTGCCGCAGATTTCAATGCTGGAGCATCACCAAGTGTCAGCGTGCGAACTGTTCAACGAACCATCATTAATATGGGCTTTCGGAGCCGAAGGCCCACTCGTCACAAAGCTTTACGCCTCGTCTGGGCCGACCAACACCGCCATTGGACTGTTGATGACTGGAAACACGTTGCCTGGTCTGACGAGTCTCGTTTCCAATTGCATCAGGCGGATGGACGTGTACGGGTATGGAGACAACCTCATGAATCCATAGACCCTACATGTCAACAGGGGACTGTTCAAGCTGGTGGAGCTTCTGTGATGGTATGGGGCGTGTGCAGTTGGCGTGATATGGGACCCCTGATACGTCTAGAGACAACTCTGACAGGTACGTAAGCATCATGTCCGATCACCTACACCCATTCATGTCCATTGTGCATTCCGACGGACTTGGACAATTTCAGCATGATAATGCGACACCCCACACATCGAGAGTTGCTACCGAGTGGCTCCAGGAACACTCTTCTGACTTTAGACACTTCCATTGGCCACCTAAATCGCCAGACATGAACATTATCGAGCATATCTGGGATGCCTTGCAACGTGCTGTTCAGAAGAGATCTCTACCTCCTTGCACTCCTATGGATTTGTGGACTGCTCTGCAGGATTCCTGGTGTGAATTGTCTCCAGGATACCTTCAGACATTATTCGAGTCCATGCCACGTCGTGTTGCGGCACTTCTGCGCACGGAGGGGGGCTGCACGATATTAGGTAGGTGTGCCAATTTTTCTGGCACTTCAGTGTATATATTGAGTCCCAAAGGCGGATACAGAAAATATTTTTGGGTGGGCATGCAAAACTAATAGGGACATAAGGAAAAAATATCAAAAAGGCTGATCCGGGCTGCGCACCTCCACCCCGCCCTTTTCAGTCCTAATATTGCTGATACAGTAGTGCGGCCCATGGGCCTACAAGAATAAGCAAAATTTGGCTCTTCGATTGAAAAAGGTTGAAGACCCCTGGTTTACAGACTGCATAATTTAGCATCTGCTACGCATGCCCGTATCCAGGTAGAGGGGGGGGGGATCTTAGGGACCGGTTCCCCCCGAAATTAAATTTTTAATGGGACTTGGCTACGGCCTTGCATGCTGTAATTGTATCGATACATGCTGTAAAAATTTATGAACCCCCGAAATTAAATCTTGGCTACGGTCTTGTTGCTACAAATTTCAAAAATTGTTGGGACAGGTCATTCATAAAATTTTTGTTATAATGGTTGAAAAAAAATTATAATTTTTGTTAAGATGGCTGAAAAAAATATAAATGGTTACGATGGTTAAAAAAAAAATTATAAATTTTTGTTACGATGGTTGAAAAAAGTGTGAAGATGTGGGGGATTTCGATGCGAGGGCCCCTGTGAAGCTTAGGGCCTAGGAAGCTTAGGTTAATTATATATTAACCAGGGCTGTCCCGAAGAAAATAATTAAGAGTATGCGTTGCTGTGTTAATTAGAGTATGGTAATTACGGGCTTACTGTATTTGGTGACGTCAGCGCGCTACACTGACTGGCATTTGACTAGTCGTCTATCTTCTGTCCAAGCCCAAAGTGTCAGTTGAAAATTTCATCAGTTTTCATCCCTCTCCTTGTCGTACGCAGGATATTATTTTGAGGCTTGGGGGTTCAGGGGGTTTTTCCTCATTTGTTTCCCTTCAAGTTTGTAAATAACTAGCAAAAAAAAGGCCGAATTTTTTTGGAAGTTGCCCAAAAATCAGCAAATAAAAAAATTTTCTTGAGACTATGCGGCGCGTACTCGGTATTTTCCAAAAATTCCTAAGAGTACGTAGCGCACATACCGCGTACCCTTCGGAGACATCCCTGATATTAACTTACTGTTATCATTATTACATTTTTTTCATTTACATTTTTCTACTGTTTTCGTTTCTCCTACTTCTTCTCTCGGTCCAAGCTACAAGGAAAAACATTCTTGCTCTGCAGCCCACAAAGATTCCACCTTTGGACTTCAACCTTCACTTGTAACGTCTTCGAGTCAAGACTCTGCTCATAAACTCTGTAAATGTGATTCATCAGCGAATGTAAATCTCTTAATAACAATGCGGATTTGTACGCGCGAATCGATATCGTTATTGTTTCTTGTTGAATACGAGAAATCCCTTGCTTTGTCTTCCGGAAAGAGAGCCCCGTTACTAGCATCGCTACTGCTCTCTTTCCATTTCCCAAGCAAATCGTTTGTATGGTCTCCTGATGTACATAATAATAAGGAATAAAGTATTACTTACTTACTTAAAAAAATTATTACTACTTCCACTGGAGCTATTGGTGCGGCATACAGAAATATACAGTAAAACCCATCATTATTAGCCCATCACCGGACAGAACAATCTGTTCGTAAAAAAAGGAAAGCGGTGTTTTTGCAAAGGAAATTTTGCCTTGGAAATTATTACTCAGAGGCGTGTTATTGTAAAGGAGTTTTTGTCCTGGAAATTTTATCTGACGGTAAAAACGGGAGAAGAAATATTTGAGGACGCCCATTAAGAGGAGTTCTATTGTATTAATGGTTACTATGGGGATATAGACGTGAAGTTACGTAACAAAAAATATGGAGGACACCCATGTGCTACTCCAAACACTGGACCATATGTGAACAAAACGCGTGTTAAGTAAAAACTGTAGGAGAGTACCGTCAACACGACAGACCCTTAGGACGCCCAAACAATATTATTGATTAATCTATTTGTATTTTATTTAATTTAATACTTATTCGTGGGTCCCCGTGAATAGGCAATAAAAGTTCTTAAATTAAAGGCCCCTTTTTATCACGCCGTAAGGCGCAATTTTGTACCTGAATTTGTAAACAAGCTATCTGAATTTGTGAATAAGTGATCCGAATTTGTGAATAAGTAGTCCGAATTTGTAAATAAGTGATCCGAAGTTGTAAATAACGGATCTGATTTATAAACAAGCAATTTTAATTTGAAAACGAACGCTCTAATTTGTAAAAAATGATTCGAATTTATAAACAAGCAATTTTAATATGAAAACACGCGCTCTGGTTTGTAAAAAGTGATCTGAATTTATAAACAATCGCCTTGAATTGTAAAAAAGTGATTTAAATTCGTAAACAAGCGATTTGAATTTGTAAACGATGTGGTCTGAATCTGTAAACGATGTGGTCTGAATCTGTAAACAGGTAATCTGAATCTGTAAACAGGTAATCTGAATTTGTAAATAGGTAATCTGAATTTCTAAACAGGCAATCTGAATTTGTAACAAGTAATCTGAAATTGTAAACAGGTAATCTGAATTTGTAAACGAAGCGTTAAACTTGTGTTAAATTTGAGATGACATCATTGGCCAGGAAGTCATCATCCCCAATTTCGTTTCTTGTCGGAGCGTTGCCAAAAATAAATTACGTAATTTTAGTTTCCTTTTTGAAGTAACGTTTGCGAACCGTTTCTTGATTAACGGATAGTAGACTATCTGCAAATAGTTCTTTGTGAATTGAACAATAGCAGAAATATGTTACATTTGGTTTACATGATGTTATTCGTTTTATTTTTTTTTAGGAATAAAATGCAAACTTCAAATATGTTTACATCCAGGGCCGGATTATAGCATGGGGAGACAAAGGCTCATTTTTCAAGGGTCCCAGTAAATGATTGTTTGTTTGTTTGCTTTTTATGGCGCAAGAGCATCTGGGTTATACTGTTTATACCGTTAAACCCAGTGCAATGAAAACAAAACGATATTTCAAATGCAGCTGGCGAAAAATCATTTTCGATGTTACGACCGGTAAACAATTATTTAAGAATTTTTTTAGTCAGTCAAAATGAAATTGTCTAACTGTTACGCGCAAACAAAGATGTTTTAGATAATATGAATTAAAGGAAACAAATGCTATAACTTTGCTGAAAACAGACCCAAGACATGTGATTTTTAACATAAATTTTATAATCTGCATATTACCGTTTAATTCTTTTTAATAATTGAAAGCATATATGAGTATTTTATTTTAAGTAAATCTAATTCAATAAAAGATTAACATAATAAAAATTTCTCTTTTTCCTTATTTTCTCAAAAGGAATAATTACATCCAGGGCCAGATTATGATAAGGGCCCTGCGAAAAAGGGGGGGGAGGGCCAAAAAAATTATTTGCTAATTTTTCACGTTAAATAAAATTGTGAAATTAACACAAAAAAAATCTTTTTTTCCTTCAGATTTACAATCCGAAATGAATTCAGCGAAATACATAGCTGGTATCTAATTATAACTATTACAATCACACAGCTTTGAGAATTGGACAACAAAAAAACCACAGTTTTCAAAAAACACGAAATTTGTGTACTAATGTTACCCATTATTTGCTAATTTTACCAAAACTTTTACGACTTTAGCTCTGCAAATGCACCTTTTGACATCCGCTGTTGACGTGAAAGTAGAATAAAAAAAGATATTCATTCTTACCTACATTTTTAAATGGGCATAAGAGTACGTACATTTTTCCGATGTGTATCCAATACGTACGTCAGGGGGGGGTCTCCAAATGCAAGTTGGACCGGGGCCCACAGTATTCATAGTCGGTATCTGATTACACATGCTTAATTTATACTATAAGGGCCCGGAAAGGGTCCCCTAAATTTTAATTCGGGCCTATTTGCATTTAAAGATGCCTTCCTTAAAAAAAAAGAGGACGATTTTATTTCGATGCCAACCAATGGCGTAAGAAACCGGGGTGGGGATGAGGATGAAGCCCCCTCATTGGATATTAGGGCATTTCTCTTTCTCTGTTTACCACCGAAACCCTCCATCATTTTGTGCTGGCGCAGTATAGCCCAGATGCTCTTGCGCCATAAAAAAGCCAAACAATCAACCAACCACCTTTTTGAAAAGCACTATACGCCCCCCCCCCTTAATAATTTTTAAATCATAACGCCCATGATGCCTACTGTAGTTCATTAGTTATTTAAGTACTGAATCTAGTTGTATGTGCGTAAGTTTTAAGTGCGTTTTAATGAATTTTCATAGCTGGACAAGCAACAAAAATAGTAATTACTAATAATTAGTTTTAATTTTCTTTGAATAATTATTTAGTCAGTCCCAGTTTATTGTTTATTATTTAGTTTGGAAACACTCGATACTTGTTTATGCCTCTAGCGCAGGGTTGTCCAACCTTTTTGGGTAGCGGGCCACTTAAAGAATTTTCACGGATCTTGCGGGCCAGTTGTTTCTTAAAACAAAAACTAACTAGCTATTTGTTTATTCACTTGCGATATAGAAAGGGGTCACTCAAACTGCCCCTGCTTTTTTAAGAAAAAAAAAAATCATGGATTTTTTCTTATTTCCGAAAAGAAATCTAAACTTTTTGTTTGGGATTTTTTTTTCTTCTATTCCGAACAAATGCCGGCGGGCCAGATTAACACTGATCGCGGGCCGGATTGCGGGCGGACCCTGCTCTAGCATGATTATTGAAACGATGTGATCGTAAGTCGAAATGACAATTAATCGTAAAGTTACGAATTATATCGTAGCATTACAATGAGACCTGTTGTCGACCCTTCGGAGCCAATTTGACTTGCTAAGCAAGACCTGCCTATTTGGACCCTCGACAAGATTCCCAAAACGCTTATAGTACCCTACAATGGGACCTTCATAAGGCGGACACCTGTCTAAATTGATCAAGAAAGTGGTGTTTGACTTTGAAGGCTTCACAGGATTAAAAGAAATACCACGAACTTTCTTGTTCCTCAAAATTAATTATTAAAAATTATAGCTTTAATTAATACCAATTTGAGCAAATTCATTAATGTCAGAAATTAAAATTCATGGTTGCAATTATTAACATGATTAATAGCCATTCATAATTTTATAACAATTTACTTACAACGACGTCCAATAATTCTCTCTCACGTAAGCTTATTATCCTTTTAAAATTATTAATTCGTTTATATTGTACTACCAATTATTAACAAAAATAAATAATTTTTGTGTTGATGTACCTTATTTAATACAATTAATTATCATTTAGGAAACCTAATAATTTTCACTTTCAAATTTGCCATTATTTTACATTTACATATTAAATTGAAATACAACACGTGTTGCGAGATCTAACAGATCCAAACTTGGGACGGGCTAAGTCAAGTACTGAAGTCTTCTATGCCTATTGTTATTTACATTGCCGTTATTATATGATAACAGTGTGATTAGTGCCAACAATAAACTAAGAGATAATGATTTGCAAATGATAATTTATGTAAATACAGCGGGGGCTCAATTTGACGAACTTGTGCAGCCAGGCGCGTTCTTGTGTTGTTGCCCCCCCGCCCTGGTAGAAAATAATATCTCGCCGCCCGTAGTAATTTAATATTGTTTCATTCAGAATTTGGTATGTGAAATGTTTATTTTTGTATGCATATACACATAGTTTGAAACAGTTATCACTAAAAGAGGAATATTTTTTAATTTTTATTTTATAAAACAAAACAAAAATCTCCGATAATTCCTTTGTATTATTATTAGAAGGTCAAAAATATTATAATAAACGGTTTGCAGCCGCCCCTAAAATATGCCGCCTGCGTGCGGGGCACCTTCTGCACCCTTACCAGAAAAGGCTCTGCCTGGAACTAAAAAAAGTTCGCGAACTCAGAAGTTCGCAAATGGGAACGAACATGTTCTGTGGGATATTTACGGAACCCACGCAATGGCTTGTAAACACGTATAGTTCGCAAATTGAAGGTTTGCAAAGGCATCCACTGCATAGGTATATAATTACAAAATAACAGGTAACTAACTGTTCTGAATATTTTTTCAATGATAATTATAGATGTCTGTCCCACTGAATTTGGTATATCTATGCCAATTTCAAGTTAAAGACGTACTTATTAAATGAAATTATTAAATTGTAAATAAAATTAAAAACCCAGCGGGGTAGTGGGTTTAAGATTCTTCTATTTTAAATAATATATATCGCTATTTATTCAAATTTGGGATCACGTGATATTTAATGATCTGTTAATTGTGTATCATAAATCATTATTTATTTAAAATTCTTCAAATACTTCAAACATATATAATTATTCAAATAAGTTAAACGTAAAATTGCACAAAAATAATTCAAACATAAAATTATTCAAATGGTTTAATCACATATATAATTATTTACCTAATTTAACCACACATAATTAATGATTATGAAATAATTGAACTAGGAGTGGAAACGTCGATGCTAAATTTCTGACTGCGGTAAGGACGACAAGATAAAACTAACTTACCACAACTATTCTCATCGGAATTGTCACCGCAGTCGTTGTCTTCGTCGCAGTGCCATGTTAGAGGAACACACCGTCCATTGCCGCATTGAAACTGATGAGAGGAACATACTCCTGCAAGATATTTCACAGCATAACATAATACAACAATGTTATGCAAAAAAGTGATATAACACATAAAATGGAACTATACCGGTGTTTTATTATATACCTTATTAAATGCTTCTATTTTAATTAAAATTGATAAAAAAATATTTAAAAGATGCCTTCTCGAATTTCATTGAAAAATTACATTCGAAATATTTACACTGCAAGCTGTCTATTACGACACTACCTTTGACGCTAATCTGTCTATAAGCAGGGGCGGACTGGGCCACCGGTCCCAGGGTACGTGGGCCCTCATGGGAGGAAGGCCCCGCGCCTCCGAATGGGCAAGCACGCCCTCCACCCCTGAAGTACAATGTATGCGCCCTTTGAAAGGACTCAGTCCGCCCCTGTCTATAAGGGGATTCTTTTCCCCCTGGTTCCAAGGATAAGAATGTACGAGTATTAATTAAGTTCAACCTGTCTATAACGATAAACTGTCTATAGCACTCTTCTCCTCGTCCACGGAACATCACTATAGACAAAATACACTATGTAGTAATATTGAAATGCCGCATCATTTACGTTAAACACCATATTAATAAACAAATAATGCTAAAAAACATTAATTTTTTTTGCAAAAAGTTATAGATATAAAAAAAAAATTAACATACCTTCTGTTGGGCGAATTAATGGTGAAATGATGGTAATTAATGGGGTTATCAATGCCCAATGCATTTTTAATTAATAATATTGATCTATTAATCTATCTATTAATACACTGTGTTAATAAATACACACAAATAGATAAAAAGGAGAGCGTAACGAGTTTGATAGAAGTCACGGACGTAGCAGATCGTGTTATGGTTGAAGAACTTTCGGATGCGGACTTTACAATGGTTACAGGGTTGTCGAAAGAACTTCTTCATTGGCGCCAAGAAAATTATAAACAGCGCCAAGGAACAAGCGCGTGTTTTAAAATGTGATAAAATTTTGGACATATTTGGAACCAATGGCGCATCGGGGGGGAGGTCACAGGGGTCATGACCCCCAAAATATATTTTTTCACTGTAAAAAATTCCAACTTTCATGATAAATGAAGGGTGTTATTCCAAGACCATGGCAAATTCTGTCCTTGACCCTCCAAATACAAGTCTGTGTCTGCCCCTATTTGGAGCTACATTATCTTATATTAGTTCCTCTTGTAGGGGCGCTAATTTGAAGAAAATATTGGGGGAAAGCTGAATAGAAGAGCTCGCATATGCAGTGCCGGATTTACATCGAGACCAAGTAGGGCCGGTGCGAGGGCCTCTCGATTTTGGGGCTTCACAGAGGTCTTGATGGGTGTTGGTATTTTTTTTGAAGTTTAAGCATTATTTTAATCTTGTTTATTTAAAAGTTTCTAAGAAATTTTCATTACTGATACATCTGAATCTGGAAGAAAATGAATTTCAATGAAAGGCGAATTATTTATTGCCAAAATATTGCAAAGATTACATTGTTTAGGGGCCCATTATGTCCTTCTGACCTAGGGCCCATAAAAATCTCAATCCGGCACTGCGTATATGCGCAATTAAGCGAGTCAACCAGAGTCAGAGAAAACGTATAAACAACAACAATCAATACATTCTATACGGTATGCCTTTCATTCCCAACTACGTTCTGCTTTTCGTTTATTTTGGCGCCCAGATGCTCTTGCGCCATAAAAAATGCAAACGAACTTTTGTTTATTATCTATTGATTTTGGGTGAGTTCGCCCCCCCTTTGCATTTTTTTTGTTTTATTTATTTATTTTATTTTTGTTGAAGCCGAAAGAACTTCCCTTGTAGTAAAACCTATTTGATGAAAGTAAAGGGCAATTAAGTAAATGTTGTATTTCAACTCTAACATTTTTAAAAAAAAAATCACTAATTCATGAAAAATTCATGATTATATATTTTTAAATCACGTAAAATTCCTTTATTAACAAATAGTTTAAATACATATCATCGACGTAGTTTTCAAAATTATTTGGGG
>QLNU02014005.1:0-13790 GCA_006491805.2 Dysdera silvatica
TTAATGTTTTCGGTTTAAAGTATAAACAATGGATCGAATTGATTTTTCATCGCCCGATTTCTCGAAGTTGGTATTTTTTATGCGTTTTTAAGCATAAGCGTAAAATAAGCATAACTTGAGGGAGGTCGGGGGAGGCTTATATCCCCCCTATAAAAGAAATTTAGCCCCTTCCTTCTAAAAAAACGGAAAGTAAAAACGAATGTTATAGCATAGCACTGCTATGGGGGGCTATAGTGCTCTAGAAATTAGGCACAGCAGTAAATGGAGGGGAGGGGGATAGGGCAAGGCTTTTCCTCACATATATAACGATTTTAGTCCATTAGAAAAATAAAAATTATGTATAAATGCTATATACCGAACAGTGGGATGAGGTTATAACCAAGCGTATAACCCGGGGTATAGATCGTTATTACACCCGCCGTTTACATTTCTTCGTTTCTGTTTTTATATTTATATTACGCTGTTTCATAGTGTTAGTCCAAACGAAGATAAAACAGGTTTTGTTGGGGTCACTGCACGAGACGTCACCCACTTACATTCATTTTACGTTAGAAATCGCTAAAAATTGCACTAGATGGATTTGTAACGCAACAGAGTCACTAGCCCGTAGCGGGAAAGCAGATCGGCCGGAGGACAATCCTTCTGCACATGTGCGTGGACTTGGCCAAAATTGGTATCAGTGTTTCCGTACAATAATATCTACCTGGCTAGAAAACTAACATCTGACGAGAAGAGAAAATACCTCAGAGGAGGTATTTTAGAAGAAATATTTCAGAGGAGGCATTTTGGAAAAGGTATTTTAGAGGAGGTTTTCTAGAAGAGGTATTGTAGAGGAGGTTTTCTAGAAGAGGTATTGTAGAGGACAAATTTGTGGAAAGGTATGTTAGAAGAGGTATTGTAGAGAAGGTATGTTAAAGAGAGTATTATAGAGGAGGTATTTTAGGAAAGGTATTTTAAAAGAGGTATTTTAGAAAAGGTATTTTAAAGGAGGTACTTTAGTGTGGTATTTTAGGAAAGTTACTTTAGAGGAGGTATTTTAGAAAGGGTACTTTAAAGTAGGTATTTTATTAGATCTAGCTAATATTTTAGAAAATCTAGCTAATTTATACCGTGTTTCAGCATTACTAGAACGAAGTCTGTCGTCACATACACATGTGTAATGCAGTGATTTCTGGTTTGAGATGCCATTTAGTGATTGCTTTACGTTGCTCTCTCGTATGGTTCGTCGTGTTCACTGTAGTGAAAATGTCTGAGCATTTGATTTTTTTTTATGGATTATGTGTGCAAGGTAAGATATGTGTGAATTTAAGAAGGGGAAAAAGAAAGGAAAGGGGGGGACGAAAATCGCAAAAAATGCCGTAAGCAACTTTTTATGATTCATGGGAGGAAAAGGAGGACGAAAATCCTAAAAAATCAGTATAAACAATATGACAGCTAGTCACCTTGTGGCGATTGCCAGATTGGCAGTTTTTGGAAACACGGACTAGATTTAGGGGGTAACTTCCCATGCAGTAGCGTTGATTTTCTTTCCTATGTTTTCAGAACCATACAATTCATTACAATCAGTGGTAAATATTAATAATCTAATAGAATTAGATAATTTACTGGCTCTAGTGCACAACATATCTCCTAGCAATTTTTAGTAGGAAGTGTTTCCAACATGCATGGCAATTGCACCACTAACTTTTCATCATGTTGTTTACATCATGTTAACAACATGGCCGTCTTGATTCAGCGAAGTTAAAAAAAACAAGTACTAATCTTTATTGGTCTTCTTTGTTGGATGTGTGTGGTTTTTGTGGCGTTTAAAAATGCAGAAAACAAATTTTCCGGTCTATTTTTGGGCCAGCGCCGCTCTATTGGACAATTTCTCGTTTACGACTATGGTTTTCCCTACTTCCTTCCTTCTGCCTCCTCTTCTTCTTTACCCCTCTCCACTGCCTCCTCTTTCCCTCCCTCACTGCCTCCACCACTTCTCCTTCTCTTCTTCCTCCCCCCCCACACTGCCTCTAATCCGTTCCCTATCTCCTCCTCCTTCTTTCCCCCTTCTTTGCCTCCTCAATCCTTCTTCCTCTGCCACTCCATCCCTTTCCCTCCCGCTTTTATTTTACTTTCTCGAAACGGCACTGAAGAGCGTCATTCAAATGAGGCCTAGCCCACAACGTCGTCTCACACTCGTATCCGGATAAAATTAATCCTTCTTTTATAACCTATTCCAGCACATATCTATTTTCTTTCAACCGCAATTCCACAAAAAAATACGTCAACCTTCCAGATAAAATAAAATTCACTGCAATACAAAACACAGCCAAAAGAACGACAAAACACGTTCAAATGTCCTTAGACATCCAAATGCCCGTATGTGTTATGCCACAACCCTGTGTACTAAATCTAGCAACTTTCCTAGTCATTTCAAGAGGAGAGAAATACTAGGGGATGTGTTATGCACAGTTGTTACCAATTTACTCTTAGAACATTTGGTGTTCTTTTACAATATGGTAACCACTTTCGTTCTGGCAAATGTTTCCTTCCTAAGTTCTTTGCAAAAAACTGAAGTTGTATTTAAATTAGAAAAAACAAATAGCCAATATTTTTGAAAAAAGTAGGAGAAAACTGGAATCAGAGGAGGCAGGGTGCTGCTAGGTGTTCCACGGTCAATCAATGAGGAGAAGCCTTTGCCAGAGCTCGGTGGTAATTTTTTTTAATTAACATTATGGAATTGGAAAAAAACAACGATAGAAAAGTAGGAGGAAACCGGAATTAAAGGATGTAAGGTGCCGCTATGAGTTTCTCGGTCCATCAATGAGAAGGGGCCCTCGCCAGCGTTCCAGTGCTCTGTGGTTATTTTTTTTAATTAAAACCCTGGAATTAGAGAAAAAAATATAGTATTAAAAATATAGGAGAAAAACCAGAATCCAAGTAAGAAAAAATTTATAGAAGGCAACACTCGCGAAGACTGAAGCAGTTACCCTATTGTAAAAGAGCACCGAATATTTTTTATGCCAAGGAACTATGATAATTTTTGTGATTAAATATTTTCCCTTTGAAAATATTTGAATGAAAAGAATATCTTATTAAATAAAATGCTGTATACTATTTGGCATTAGATTTGTTTTCTTATTTAAAACACTTAACACACTATTAAAACACACTAGTTTTATGCTAAAACACTTCCCAGGTGGGTCAATGGAATTTCAGGAGGTTTTAAGTACGATGGCTTGGCGAAAGTTTTGATTTGGCGTTGTTTGCTTATTTTTTTTTATGGTTACATTCTGAAGAAGCAGTGTGTCTTGCTTTATTTATTTTAAAATTATTTGTATTATACTAATTCAATCCTGTTAATATTCATGCAGCTTGAGGGCCTAACAATATTACGTTGGTGTGGGAAGGGAGGTAGGGATTGATCCCCCACTAGGCATCCACTGATTGAGATATTATTTGATGCATACTAAACTACTCGCATAATGCTGAAGCAGGAGTGGGTATGTTATTTGGCGACTCCTCTCTGAAACGAGTGGTGCCAAGTAAATATCATCGCCAAGTCAAAACTAGAACCTTACGAATATCCTCCAACCTTCCAAGTGATATTCCGTACCCGATAATGAAAGACTAACAATTTCTTGGAAAGAATGACTGTGACTGTCTTTGTTTAATAAACTATGAACTTTTCACAAATTAAATTTTTAAAATTCTTGCTTCTATTTACTTCTTGAGGAATTCGTAAAATAACACTTCCACAATCGTGTCTAAATGATGTTATTTTTATTATTTTAATAGCAAGAATCATAATGTTATTTTTTAACTGTTTGATTATTTTGTCATTCATTTTATTTTCTATCTTTATTGTTCAAGTTAAAATCTAAATGCTGCTAAAATAACCCTTTTTTCATTGTAAGCTTCATCATCGTAAATTGTTATTAATAAGAATAATGTATATACATTCAGTCAAATCTCGTTATGTTGATATAAAAGCTGATATATAGTTGTCGATATAAAACCTTGCTGGTGTAACCAATAAACACAATTTTAACATGATGCATGCGTTAATTTTCGTAAATGGCATTAACAGTGCACATGTGCATTTTTATTTTAACAGGCATTCCAGTGTCCTGATCACTGGGCTATTGAGTACAGTTATACATGGTATTGGAATAACACCCTTCATTTATCATGAAAGTTGGAATTTTTTACAGTGAAAAAATATATTTTGGGGGTCATGACCCCTGTGACCTCCCCTGTTCACCCTAGTGCCTCATGAAAGGAAGTAGCCCGGGCCTCTCTCTCATTCTCTTGTATGACCTGCCCACTTACATATAATGAGCCAGCACTTAGCGAATTTCCAAATATGGAGAGGAAAATATGGATTTTGTTTGGTATAAGGATTCAGTCTGATGCAGTTTGTTTTTAGTGAATAAAACTTTCACAGACACCGGATTGAACAAGTGCAAATGGAATCAAATCCTCGGCTGTAGATCCCATAGAAAAAAAAACCAGTAATCGCTTTTGCCTAGTGCCAGATTAATAAATGGGCATGTTGGGCCTTGCCCAGGGCGCAAGAGGCTGCAGATGTTTTTTTAGTTGCAATTTATTTACCGTAGAATTCTGTCGATCAGCTCTTCCCGAGAAGGCGCCCTCCACCATTATTTTCTAAATCTGAAATTCTGAAAAATTGTGTGAAACAATCCCTTCCCCCAAAGTCCGGATTAAGGCAGTGGGCTTGTGACCCATGAGAATAATAAATGTACATTAAAATCTATTATTTTCAAGTAAAAACACTTAAAAGTTTACAAGTGAAAATTTCAAGCTTTACACCCTCCCTGAAATTTTGCTCTGCATTCGCCTTTGCCTCCTCCCCAATATTAAAAAAAAATCCAAAAAATCGTCATCAAATAAACTACATGTCTTTATAAAAATATCGTTATTTTATCTTATAATAATGCACATAAGGGCCATTCCATGGCAAATCACCCAAACTTGTAACCCAACCATTTCAGATATTTATGAAATTTGGCTCATTTATTTGTCCCACTTGCAGAGAAATTAATAAATACCTAATAATTAGTCCCTATTGCTATTAGTTTCTGAAATACACAATTTTAAAAATGGGTCGATGGCTCAAATTTTAGCATTTCTTATATGACAAATTTTCCTATAACTTCCGTCCTAATTAATATAGAGACTTGATATTGGTATCTTTAGAAAGTACTTAATGTGGGCTTTCTTATGATATGCCACATGAATATATAATTCAAATTTTTATTTTCGAGGTCAGCACATTTGGCGTTTGACCTTGTATATCTAAAAAAAGGGTACATTAAGTTTTTTTAAAAGTATATGTTATTCTTTCATTTATTTTTTACTATGAGAATCTCATTCTGAGATCGCCATCGGATATCGAGTAATTAATTTAAACATACTGTGCTTGTACCTGTTTTCTTTCAAAAATTGTATAATGCATTTGTTTTCTGCCATTATGGGTATTTTAATTTTTTTTAGAAAATTATATATTACTCTTCCATTTATTTTCTACAATATCCGTGAATCTCATTCTTAGACCACCATGCAATACTTGAATATTGGAATTAGAAATTACATTTTTATACCAAAAATGACTTCGCATGCACATTTCTTAAAAAAAAAAAAAAAAATTACAGATCTTGGCAAATATGTTTTTGGCTGCAATCAGAATTCTAAGCATGTTTTGTTAAAAAGAGTTTTACATATTTCTTACACCCATTTCACATGAGTAGAACATACTTAGAGGGGGAAGTGGTAGGATGGGCATTTTAATGGAATTTTCTGGAGAACAGTGGAAAGGCAAATCTATGCTTAACTCCGTTATCTGTTATTTTTACTCACTAAAGCAACGATAGATGTTTCACATTAATTCTTCAGTTAAGAGATGGCTGTCCATGTGGGTTTGGTCATTAGAGTTATTCCATAGTCACATGTCAAGAAGGGGAGGAGCTTGGCACTCAAATTCTTAGGGAGAGGAGAAGAGAAGAGCAAATAATGCTTAGCATTCAGTTAAAATAGTCTACATTTTGTAGACTAAAGACTTTGATACTCAGTTTTTGGCATTTCAGTTATATGCTTTATTCTGGGGATTTTGTGGGAAATTGTTTAAAAGACAGAGTCCTTTAAGCTGAAAAAAATTGGAATAGCTAGTGTGTGTGTTGAACCCATTGAAACCCATTCAGTGAACCAGGTCATTCAAATGTGAGAACAATTTAAAGAATGTTCTTCCTTGGATAGTAAAAAAAAATTCCATTTTGAGAGGGAGAAATATGATTTGCGACAAATATCTGCAGTTAATAAAAAGTTTAGAAAGTGAGGATGAATCTCCAGTTGCTATATATAGCAGGCTCAAGTGGAACCGAATGGTTGCCGAACGTTGTGATCAGACATCATATACTTCCGATTATAAAGGAGAAACAGCAATATCTACATTAAATGAAAGCTTGAAAAATATTTAGGAAACACCAATAAAAAAAAAAAAAGATTTGCTGAAGTATACCCAAAGACTAAACTAAAAAAATAAGCAAAATGTTAAAACGAAAGGTGATGACTATTCCTGACAGTGATTCACTTTCTGAATTGGAGATAATTTCTCAGCTAAAAGAAAAATTCAAGAGCACTGAGAACAGAATTTTACATATACAAATTTTAACTATTTTCCCTAAGAGTTGGTCTGCTAAAAAGAAAAAGAATTTGGAGTCAGTTATTACATGGTGAAGAAAAAGCTAAGCAACTCCTCAAAGAAAAAGTAATCCTAGCATCTCCCAACCCAAAATCTGTGAAGACTGTGAGTTAAGAAACAGTAAGCTTTATGCAAACATTTTATACCAATGATCACATAAGTAGGATAATGCCAGGAAAAAAAGACTTTGTCTCAATGAAGGTTGATGGAGAGAAGACACACATACAGGAAAGACTGGTACTGGTAATGTAAATGAAGCATTTAAGCTCTTCACAGATGAGTACCCAAAACTTAAAATTGGATTTTCCAAATTTGTGGAACTCGGATCAAAAAACTGCATTTTGGCCGATGCTAGTGAAATACATACTGTGTTTGTCATATTCGTCAAAATGTTAAATTAATCTGGCTGGGATGCAAATTGAAGGAATTAAGTAAATAGCAAAATGTTCCTATTGAGTCATGCAAGATGTGTACGGCATTATTACTCTGTAACCCTGCACAAATAATTCCTTACTTTGTAGACTGGAAATTGCTCCCAAACTTAAGAAATTTAGAAAATGCTTTTTTCATGAAAATAGCATACAAACAATAACATATAAACAGTGATTAAATGTTGATTGCTCAGTTCTCAAAACTTTGTCCGCCAATTGCGATGACTTTATTGAGGATTATACCATGACTGACAACTTCAGTGAATGAAACTGTTTTTTTGACTTCATAATTTAATAAAGTCTATAAGATGTAAGTTTTTTTCTCTTTTCATGGGTTTTGTTTTTTCCTTCTCTTTTTCAAGTTGTCCTAAGCCATATGTAAAAATACATTACACTAGTTTTACCTATTAGAATCTTCAATACTGTGATACAGCAGTTCAAATATAATACCCTTACTGTGTATTAAAAAATGTAAAGCCATGCTTATTGTTTACTATTAATGACTGCCATTAAAATCCACCTTTTTAGACCTAATGACAGAAAACTAGTGCATTAAATGATTTTTAAATGAAAATGGGTCAAGCACAGTATGTTTAAATTAATTACTCAGTATCCCATGGCGGTCCCAAAATGAGATTCGTAGACATGGTAGAAAATAAATGGAAGAATAACACATATTTTTTTTTTTTAAATTAAAATACCCTTTTTTTGAGATATGCAAGATCAAAGGTCAAATGCATTGACCTTGAAAGTCAAAATTTGAAATATATATTCGTGTGGCATATCATAAGAAAGCCCACATTAAGTGTTTTCTAAAGATACCAATATTAAGTCTCTACATTAATTAGGACGAAAGTTATGGGAAAATTTGTCATACAAGAAATGCTAAAATTTGAGCTGTTGACCCATTTTCAAAGCTATATATTTCAGAAATTAATAGCAATAGGGACTAATTACTGGGCATTTATTAATTTTTATGCAAGTGAAACAAATGAGCCAAATTTCATAAAAGTCTGAAATGGTCGGGTTGAAAACCCATTTCTTTGGTTGATTTGACATGGAATGATCCATAAGGTAGGTTAATCATAAATGTTGCCCTTTCGCTATCCTTCACTATTTTTCATCACATTTGAGGGGCCAGAACGACAGAATTTTATTTGTTCTGCTAGTATATGGTGGAAGTGGTGGGGCTTGGGCATAACTAGCTTCAAAGTCTAGGGGCTAACTTTTTTAAGGAACTGACCTATTTTCTAGGGGGGCTAAACCGTATACCTCAATGCTTGGAAGAAATTTTCTAGGGGTAGCCCCTAATTATGCCAATGGAGGGGGGGGGTGTCAAAATCGTTGTGCCCAGGGCGCATCGTGTCCTAAATCCGGCCCTGCTTTTAACTGTACTATTATACTGTACTACTATATCATACCAGTACTATTTACATTGTGGTCAAGCCTTATGTCACTTCGAGTCATCGTTCATCATTAAATAGTTTTTCTTATGATATGCTTGGCTAATTGCCATTTGAGCAATATAATATACAGCAAAACCTCAGTTTCGTATTTTTCTAGGGGAGGGAACCAACCAATCAAGGTGGAAAAATTCACAAAGCAGAAATGTCATTTAATTTATTTAATAATCCATTTCATATTTGGCATTTTGGGAAAAAATGACGTTCGAGGTAGGAAATACATGTTATGCGCTAATGCTAAATCGAGGTTTTACTATATATATATAATGCTGCATATCCCAAGAATGAAACCTAATTCTTAAGTGCTATCTGTATATGCAGGGTGTTTATTTTCCCCGCACTATTTCAGTTTATAATCAATTTAATTATAATAATTATTCAGTGTACATTATTGAAAATTTATAAATTGTATGTCTTTTTTTTTTTTACAATGTTATGCACGTATGGATTAAAATCCACGATTTGTATCATAAATAGCAATTTTATTTTCTTTAAATTGTTTCAGACTGGTGCATTTTGATCTTAAAGGTGCTCCTCCACAGATAACATATTTCGAGAAGGTAATGAAATTTACGAACATTTTTTCTTTGCTTTAAACCTTTATTGTGCAGAAAATATACATATGTATAAAAGGTTGAAGTAAATCATTGTTGTGTAACACATTTTTGTTAACTGATAAGAATTTGTAAGCTAATATTAATGGCTAAGTGTTCCTGGATTTTCTGCTCGAATTTTCTGTCCATTTGCCCATTACCATAATACAGGGGTTCTCAAACTTTTTCACCCGTGTACCTTTTTGTCCTGCCTTAGTGTGTTGGCATACCTCTGAGAAGAACGTGATATAAAATGTATGGATGCCATTGAGTAGATAACACACACATATACATAGTATTTCTTTAAAATTTTAGTCAATACATAGTTACACATTTAATGAAATGGATGAGTTTGGCTCTTTTTAATAAGTAAATCAATTCTGGAAACTGTTTCTGAGAGACACATAGTCATATCATTTTCGGTTGGCAGTTTTGCTTGGCGTTTGATTCTGACCATACACAGTGTTGAAAAACCTTGTTTGCGATGGTAAGCCGATGGGAACAGCAAAAGACAGTATGGAAGGAGTGAGGTGAGGTGAGGGGATCGAATTTAAAAAACAAATTGCCTTTTTCCATTTTGGAAAAAGAACAGAAGGGATATGCACAAATCATAAAAAGGGGCAAAGCACTAACTGATTCACAGACTTCTTAATTTCCTCTCGCATGCCCTAGTTTGAGAACCCTTGCCATAATATCTTGGAGTGAAGGTTACGAATTTGCAACACATGGTAAAAAGGAAAATTTGAAGGTAACCTTTCCATTCTGAACTTTGTGGGTTTGCCATTTTTCAGATTTTTCCTCTTTTGAAGCAACTTGGCGCAACAGGTATATTGCTGGAGTATGAGGACATGTTCCCTTATCAAGGAGACTTGCAAGTTGTTTGCCAGCCTGATGCCTACAGGTAAATATTATGTATTACTATCCATGCTGTCGTTAAAAAAAGATTATTCATCACACAGTGTTAGTTGAAGAGTTACTCTCTGATATTTGTACTAATTATTATTGAATAATTTTATTTATTTTTATTTTGTGTATGTGTATGTTACCAATTTAATCCTTTTCCTTTTTGTTACGTTTCCGTTCTCATTTACAGCAAGGAAGACATCAAACGAATTCAGATTTTGGCATCCGAGAATGACCTCCTGTTGATACCTTTGCTGCAGACATTTGGGCATTTGGAAGTATGAATATCTTGTGATATATTTAAGTATTTGGAAAAAATTTTAGTCATAATCATATACATTTAAGATGTACAATTATATTTAGCATCTTAGCAGTGAACTTCCAATACCGAACGAATTAATAACTGGCCCTTGCTTTGAATAGCAGTTGACTTGAATTTATCATAAAGTTATTAATAATTAATGATGTCCATTAATTAATAACATTAATCAATTACTATTAAAAATTAACGATCTTGATCTATTAATATTAAAAATTAATGATATTGATCAATTAATATTAAAAATCAGTGATATTGATCAATTATAATATTAACAATGTTATTAATAAATTAATATTGGTACTTTCTTATTATAGCGGGGCCCCCGATTTAATTTGGCGACTTTAAGATTACGCCAAGATTGCCAAAATGAAATAAAAAGAATAAAACTCATATTGTTTCCTAAGATTATTTTTAATAATCATTAAATTATACTAATATGTATATATAATTATATTATACTAATATCGTTATATTATACTAATATGTATATACAATCATTATATTAATTAGTATAATACAACCATTATATTATACTAATATGTATATATATATATATAATACATATTTTTATTAGTGAGATTTTGGCAAGAATAACCCGCTTATTTTACGATATATTTCGGAGGCTATAATAAGTAAGTACCTTAATAGTAACTAATGATATTAATCAATTAATATAATTTTTAATTAATTAGTACAATTTTCAATTAATATCATTAATATTAATTAATGGTATTCCACTTTATGTGATGAGGCGTTCACCAGATTTGAAAAGGACAGAAGCACGTTTCACAAAGAAACAACATAATTTAGTGACACTGTGATACATTTATATTGTTTTAAATTACTCGATCAACATATATACTGCACCTTCAAATGAAGTTGAGTTTCTTTGTAATAAATTCAATAAGGCCTTGCTGTGACCAACATTAATACAGGTTCGACTCCTGGTGATGCCAAAAAGAGAATGTTTATTGTAGAACTTGTTATAAAGAACTGCTCAATTGTAGTCTGTGGGTTTGTTCCCTGTGCCTTAAGGGTTTGGATTCCACAAAAAACTGTAGCATGCGAATGCTAATATTGGCAGTAGCGAAGAGAGAGATGTGGTAATGGAACAGATGAGGCCATTTAGATAATAAATAAAAATGGAGCATTAAATTTTTGAACAGTAAATATATTTAAAATTTTGTGCTTTGTCTTTACTTGCTGCATAATTCTTTTGCAGTTCCTTCTCAAACATGCAGAATATTAT
This sequence comes from Dysdera silvatica, assembly GCA_006491805.2. Taxonomy (NCBI): domain Eukaryota; kingdom Metazoa; phylum Arthropoda; class Arachnida; order Araneae; family Dysderidae; genus Dysdera; species Dysdera silvatica. The sequence continues at coordinate 11,662 of QLNU02014005.1, forward strand.
GAAATGCGGGAAGTCGACAGATATCCCAATTCGATTTGTCCGACACATCCCAGTAAGTTCGAATATTTTTATTCAGTTTTTAATTTTCTATTTTTGGTTGCCAGAGACATAACAGCTGGCCTCTGTTGTTTGTTTGATTAATATGTTATTGACTTGTTTTGTTGTAAAGCTGTACCAGATTCTTTCGTGTCTCATGCCCCATATTTGTACAAATGCACATCTATTTATAATGGGAAACTCAGTAAAGGCAGGTGGTAATACCTCGGTTTGAACTTGAACCAATGGTGTTCAGTTTGCCATCCAACTGAAGAAGTACAAAGTTACCGAAGCCAATTAGGATAGGATAGGAATTGAGCAAGAAGGGAATTGGGAAGGATGGCCACCGGAAGCGGTGCTGTAATCCCAGATAGGATGCTCAAACAGTGCAACCAGCTGCCAAGGCCGAAGCCATCTATGCATAGTTTTATCAGAGAAAGAACCTATTAGATTGAGAAGGAGGTGAGTTGCTTCAATCAAATACTCTGAATAAAATGCTCAAATGGAATTGTTGATTTTGCATAGAACGTTATAAGAAGATCATCCACAATTGGCAATTGTTGTGATACGTAGAAGTACGAGAACGTGTATGTATGTGTACAACAATTGCTTATAGTATGCATAGCATGGGACTGTCTACATCTATTCTGACGGTGGTTTCTGTGTATTCTGATACATGTGAAGTCGAGGAAAGGCATGTTCTAGTTTGTGACAAGTTCGTAAATGCCGTAAAACATAGTAAAATTTCTCTAACAGATGTCTCTCAAATCAGAGTGGCTAGATTTCCCTTTCTTTAGGAAAAAGACAGTCCTGTTTTTCAAAGAATGTTTTCGCCCTCACTACTTTGTCCTCCTCCTTTTTTGGGGCTTGTCAGGAAAGAATTACATAGATTGCCTTATGTACATTAAAACAGCAAGAAAGTTCGGGAACTGTTGTCATACTTTTATTACGATTTTATATAGTTGCCAAGTTGCCATTGGCAACACTGTAGCAACTACCATAGTTGATTTCACATTCAGGTAGGAGACACACACTGTTCATATCCAGAAAGTAACAAACAAAGTTTCAAGCTTGTGCTGTCTTGGAGTAAGGAGGGAAACCATCTGTAAATGGATTCATTCAAAGCAAAGCTCCAAATCAGTGATAACTTTTCAGAAGAGTGCCCAACCATGTACTGAAAATTCCTGGCCAACAGAAAACTATTTTAGATCGCCAGTAAAGGACAGAAATACAAAAAATACGGTACCATCCTTTCTGGGTAACGCAAACTACCATTAACATGAATATATTCTTTATCCCCTCTTCCTTGATTTTTGCACTAATGAGCTTCGACTGAGGGTACCTTGGGACTTGAGAATCTGTCCCCTATTTGGAGGTGTCCATTATTCAGGAGTGTTAAGGTATGGAAAGCATTGGGACTGGAAATTGGAAATTTGTCCGCTGTTCGGGAGTGTCCGTTATGAAGGTTTTACCGTAGGTGTGTGTGTGTATATATATATCAGTGACGGCTCGTGGTGAGATTTTAGAGTGTGCGCATGAAGACTAATTCACCAAAACACGTCAATTTATGGTCTGTACTCAATCAACAAACTGGTTTTTACTTCATTCAGTAAATAAGAAATTTACAGTAACCTTTCGGTTTTAGTGAATTGCCTTCATGCGCATACCCTAAAATCTTGTCATGAGCCACCACTGATATATATAATTACATATATATTCTGCAGGGGGAGAACTACCATTGGTGATAATATTGATACATGCATAGCAGTAACAACCATGCTGGCTTTCTTTTCGTTGACATAGAAATGGCCACTCTGCCTCAAATGCAATCATCCTGTTTTTATGGTCAGATAAAAGTTTCCACAGAAAAAAAAGAAGGAAAAAAAAAAAGAACTCTTCACAATAATTGTGATATAATTATTATATCTGCTTCTTTTTACAACCAAAATTTTTTGTGCAGTGAACATATGTTAATGTAGGGGTTTTCTGTAATTTGATGCAAGTTCTACTCTCTACAGTCTCTTGTGTTGTAATAGAGAAGTCTGTCCCATGCATATATTTGTTTTATTATTGGTTACTTTGTATAACTTATA
>QLNU02014006.1:2361-36513 GCA_006491805.2 Dysdera silvatica
TATTTTTATGAATGGCAGACTGCGCTTTTACCTTTTTGCGATAGAATTGAGTTAACAACGTGAGGGCTGAAGACAATTTCTTTACAAAGGTGTTTTTCAATAAACTGGTTTGGGGTCAACAAATTTTGCGAAAATCCGCTATTACTTAATTTTAAGTTCATGTGCAATAACTTATTATTAAGCCTTCATAGAAAATTAGAACATGCGTTTTTAAGAGATAGTTCACATCAATTTTCTTCAACACACCATCAGATTATATATACATAAAACTTACTTTTCCGCTACATCGTTATAAATTTTCTTTAAAGGAGCATTAGATTGTGAGGCAGCTTTCAAAAGCTTTTCTTTGAATCTTAACTTTTCACACTCTACCGTCTGTTTCGCGTGCGTGTGGCTATTCTTTAACTGAAAACTTCCCTTTTAAAATTCCCCGACCAGGGCAACTTCTTTCCACGCATTTTAAATATTGGGAATTGTTATGTTTTCCCTTCACATAATAAATAAAATCATCTTGTAAAAAATATTTACTTCCTCTTTTATTTCCTTCAACTTCTTCCATGAGGATGAACAATCGATTAGTGAAAAACGTAACAAGTAAATTAACAAGTTAAAAAAAAATCAACGAGTGGTGAAACATTAACGAGATAAAAAAAAAAACGAGTAATGAAAAATTAACAAGATGAACTGGTAGAACATCCAATAAAACGAGCACGAGGTAATTACCAGATGGCGTATAAACACAGGACGTAAACAGCAATTTATGCCAAATTATGCCAAAAGCATTTCTCACGTATATGGTAGCCCTTTACTTTCTTCTCACCAAATCGTTTCAACCAATTAAAATCTAAGAAAATAATAAATTCAAATATTCCGTGCTACTCGGAATTTCGGGACAACTGTTGGACGAGTGCTAGGGATCCATATTCTGTCATTGACCCCTCAAATGAAAGTCTGTGTCCGCTTCTGGGTACGGTAATGTACCATTGATAAGAATGACCACTGGCGTAGATATTGATGTGGGTCGCAACCCCCCACCATTATAAACCCTCTGTTTACACCAGTCAGAATGACTGTTACTTTAAATTAAAAAACAAACCCAATATTAGATGTCGACTACGAATTACTGAACCGGCATAAAATTAAACTTTAATAATTCTTATACTTGATATTTTCAAGCATGTTGCGGACACTTTTGTAAGGTAATTTTCGCCATGGCTGAATCTTTGTTAAGTCCTGAAGAAAAAGTCTACAAACGAGCTGTGAATTCGACCAAAACGATCGTCGTTCTGAAATTACCCTGAGGACGTATATTCTACAAAATTAATATGCCTGGATACGAATTATCAGTGGTATTTAAAACGTTGACCAGAGTATGTCTTTTTAAACTTTATTGATAAAGTGTTTCTGTATTAAAATGCTTAAAACACAATTGAATAGTATGTTTTTAGCATTAAACGTTTACTAATGAATGTGCTTAAAACATCTAAAAAGTGTTTCTCTTGATGTGTTTGCAAGATGTCTTTTAGCATGGAGAGGCCCATATGGGGGGCGACCCACCCATCTGTTTAAAAATTCTATTTGCTCGAACCTGCTATGCATTTATTTTCAAAAGTTTTACAGTCACATTTTAAAATAAGGTACTTTTTAGCTCATTACTAATTGTCAAGCAGTATCAATTATTTTTGTAGCGTTTTGGGATCTTGTACATTCACTCAAATTCTCGATAGCTTTGAGAAGGAGGTAATAATTTTTCTCCGTCCTCCCCAGTGGTGTAGTGATGCCAATGCAACCAATGTAGTTGCAGTGGGGCCCTTGTCCTTAGTGGGGCCTTTGGAAGTCCAGGCTCCTTAGATAGCATACCCGCAGGATCGTTGTATGGGGTGGGGCAACACTCCTTACATTGAAAGCCTTCACACTAAACTGTAATTGCAGATGCCATTGTTCAACGCCCTATCCCAACATCTTTTATATTGAGGGCGTTTCTACATGCATAGTGTAGTTTGCATCAGGGTTTAAGCTGGCTTAAAACATGCTATCGCAAAAATTCTAAAAAAGATTAGTTGTTTTCGTCACTCGAAAAATCGTATCAATGAAATTATTTACAACAGTGATGCTTTGAATTACTGTAGGAAGTATACTTTAAGTAAAAAATAACAGTGAAACATAATCGAAGTTTTATAAGTATAAAGACAACGTTATAAGCGTAAGTGCAGTATAACGTTGTCTTTACTTATAAATCTAATCTGCGTAATGCTACTTTAGATTATCTTACATAAATCAAAGTGATTAAAAAAAAGGCAAAGTTTGTTGCCTGGATATTAAACAACTGTTGTTTTTTGAGACGGACACAAATTTCTTTCTCGCATTTTAGATTAATTCGTCGCATTTTGCAAAAAAAGCGACCATAGTTTAAACCCTGGTTTACACTGAAATTGTATCTACAGAATCTATTACTGCCTTTAGAATATTTTTAGCCGTTAAACCCTCATTTCCCTCGAGAAAAAGCATTATTTTCAGAAATTTTGTTAAAAAAGACAAAAACAAAACAAACACTTGTACAATAAAATAAAACACTATTCTCACAAAGGTAACTTTTATTTTATGTAAAATATAACCATTTTTAGATCAAAACTTAGTAGATACAGATGTTTCAACAAGTGTTGAATGACTAATTTAGTAACACTATATGACCAACTCATGTATAATACATATACTTTAATAATTATAACTATCAGTTATTAATTAATTAAATGATTGACGATAATTTTTTTTTTTAAACCACAGTTTTTAACTCTCAACACACTAAAAAACACTCAAAAAAAAAAAAAAAAAAAGTGTCAAACAACAAATTTATTTCCTGGGTGATTTAAAATGGATTGACCCATAAACATAAGGGAACTACTACGATACATATTAATATTAGCTAACTCCTTTTTTAATGTTCCAGGATTTCTTTTCTTATTTTCCAATTTCTTTACATCATTTCTTTCCTTGCAGTAACTTATTTAAAAATGTATTTGTGACAGCCATAATAATATACTTAGTTACTACAGTGGCAGAATAACGATCAGGGCAATTGTTCGTTAAGAAAATTTCTTTTTCTCTTAAAACAGAAATTGCTAAACTAACTACTAAGTCAAACAACAATATTAATCAACGTTTATTGGCATAGTGATACCCATAAATGCATAAAGTTCCAAACTGTCTGGCAGTGGTACCAAAATTTGTCTGGTGAGTTTTATGTCACAATAATAGGCAGCGATGTCCTAACGTGTTTGTAGTCCTTGGACCTAATCACTTTTGAGGGCCCTTTTATCCAGGCCTGTAGGAAGAGAGGATAGGCCTGGCCTCCCCCCTAAATATTTTATGGCCCCAAAAAATGTTAATAAAATGGCAACTTTTCTTAATTCTGGCCACCCCCTGAAGTTCGGATGTTTCCACTAAACTTTTGCGTTGGCAGTCAATCTGAATTTTTTTTTCTTTTTCGCCCAGCCTGGGAAATTGTCTGCTGGTGGCACATTCTGCATCCACGCTGATACCACATTGATGTTATGGCGTGATTAGATGGTGAAACGTTCGAAAGAAAATAAATATTTCTGCCTTCGGTGGGACCTGAACCCACGACCTTCCACTTGCCGGGCGGAGGCTCTACCTACTGAACCTCCTACCTCGATTTATATAAATACATATGCTGCAACGGACATTTCGATCAATTTAATACGTCTCTTCTTAATTTGGTTTATAAAGTAGTCCATGTACTACACCATTCTGCGAAATAACCGGTATCAGTAAATAGTCTTTATATACGTTCGTAAAGAAATTATATATTGTCCTTCGTAGCTCAGTGGGTAGAGCCTCCGCCCAGCAAGTAGAAGGTCATGAGTTTAGGTCTCACTGAATGCAGAATATTTATTTTCTTTCGAACGTTTCACCATCTAATCACGCCATACCATCGGCGTTGGTATCACTACGCCAATAAACGTTGATTGATTGACATTGTTCTTTGATTTAATCTGCATAGTGTTCGATTTATATAACAACTAAGTGTCGTTGATTGCTGATATTTAAGAAAAATTTTTCAAAAGGAATGGAGACCAATTTTTAAACAAGTATATATACATGAATTATAATGCACAAAACTTCAGGGTGAGGGTATACTAATCCACCTCTATCCATCTTTTCTATAAATGAACTTTCTTAAGATTCTTCAATAGATTCAACAACTAAATTTGATTTACAAAAGTACATTTATGAAGTTTTTTAATAACAGCAAACACACAATATCCATATCTTTATGTTTTCATGTTACTAAAAACTGAAATCTTTAATAACTACCATTTTTATTTCTCAGACGGTATTTCAAAAAAAAAAAAGTTTCAGTACATAAATCTAATTAAAATATAAATGCTTTTAACGACCATACATTTTCATATTAAATTGGTTCACATGTTTTTACATATGAAAAGAAAGAAGAGTTGTAAAAACAAAAGTTATGTTAGTTGATATAAATATATGCATCTAATGCTTTATGTTAGTTGATATAAATATATGCATCCAATCATATAAGTATGTTATGAAAATTTAAAAATTTTGATGCATTCCGGAACACAACATTCAAGCTTCAGGTATTTATATATTTGTGTTCGCAATATGTCTTAAGTTAATTTTTTGATTAGCCTAAATACAACAGTATATAGATAATCACAACCCCCCCTCGTTTACATACAAAATAACTGAACATAACTCTTATAGCAATTAAATTTAGCCAAAAATTTGCCAATTCTAAAAATTTCTTTCCAACTACTTCATTCACATTAATAAAAAATGATACATGTTTTATCTAATACGAATGTATGCTATATTTACTTAATTTTTCCACCTTTCTTAGCAATAGGAAATGTATACATATATAAGCCTGTACGTCTAGAAAGAATGATACTTACCCTAGAACTTTAGGTTACTTTGAATCCATCCCTCTTTATAAAATTTTTCCACTTCTTTCGTAGTTCTGTATCATGGGGAAAATGAAACAGACACATGTGGGCCATTGCTACAATTGCTGTGGAAACCACGAGCTGAACAGCAATATGGCATTGCTTTTCCAACACTTCCGTAGACAGAAAAATACTCAAGCAAAAGTATACAACACACTAATGCAAAATTTTACAGTAAATTGCGGCAAAAGCATTCAAAACACTCTTCACTCGATCACAACATAACGCGTAACATGGACTACAGAATCGGCCATGTTGGAACTTCAGTGTGTAGGCTTTCAATATAGGGGCACTGGGTGGGGGCCCCTCAACCAGCGATTGCATTGGAGCCCATATTCTATAGCTACGCCATATTTTTCTCAGCCCCCTCACCACTAGAAGTACTCATATGGGCACCCATGTCTATTAGTAACATTTGATTTCTATTTTAAAAGAAATGACGGTACTTACGTCGTAGCCCGGCGACCAGGTACAATTTTTTTTATCGTAACTTTACGATGTTTTTGTTCTCTAAAAAATTGTAAATTTACGATCCTTGATTATTTGCGAGACGCAATTTTGTTTCTTAACATTTTTCAGAATGAGTGCTGTTTTATGTCTGAATCCTGTGTTTTTGTTGTTAATAATTTTAGATGGATTATACTTTTTGGTAATTACCAAATTATGAGCATTCTGCGATTTTGTTTTTACAGGAAAAATGAATTCTCCTTTCATCGTTTACTAATTCAGGCAGCACACACATCGAGTGTGATCGGAATGGTCACAAGTCGCAAAGTGACGAGTGGGGGGGGTGTCTGGAGGGTCTCCCCTCAGTTCGGTCCATGTGATTAAGGTAAATGTACTAATTGTGTAAAAAATACTAATTGCAACATAATATTGATTCAGCCTTTTACTGATCCAGGCAGCGTACATCGAATATGATTGGAATGGTCACGAGTCACGAAGCAATGAGAAGGGATCTCTTCCCGTCGTTTCTCTTATGGAAAATTTTGAAGATATATAATAAAAAATATCATAAATAAATTTTTTAACGATAACTCAGAAAACATCCTACACTAACATTAACTAATGATTCTGCAAAATGTTAAAAAACAAACAAAATGGCATCTTGCAAATAATTAAGGATCATAAACTTACGATTTTTAGGCAACAAAAACATCGTAAAGTTACGATAAAATAAATCATAAATGGTCGACGGGATAATACATAAGTACCGAAATGACTTTGATGCAGTTGCAGTCGTCTGAGGCCTTTCTTCCTACACAACATTTTTTATTTTTTAAATCATCAGTAAATCTAGTGCAGTGAAAGCTGTGTAAATTACAATATTGTCTATACGGATATTTACAATGGTCCTTGAATATTTCCGGTAATATTAATGTTTATCGAAGTTTATCGAAGTCTAACAGTAATTTGTTTTAAATCTGGGCGCTGTTGTAGAACATGTCTCCCATCGACTGTTAGTGCTTTTTGGGAAGTATTTCCAACATGCATGGCAACAGTGCCACTGGCCCCGCCTCCACTTTTCCCCCACTCTCTTCCCTTTTCTCGATTCAACGAATTTACAAAAAAAAAGTAGGCACTAACCTTTATTGTTCTTCTTCATGGTTCCCACGGTCCTTGAAAAGTCCTTGATTTTTTTTTGCCCTTGTCTTGGAAAGTACTCAAAAACTGCTAAAAATGTGGTTGGTCCTCGAAAAGTCCTTGAATTTTTTTCAAATATATTTTTTAAAGTTTTGGCAAAAGAAAAAAAAGGTATTTCTCCTAATTTCCGGAACAAAGCTCGTAGCGCTTAGGACACGCCCCTTCCTCCCCGCCCACTGAACATGGCGAATACAAGGGATGTAGAAAGGGTAACTTTTGCTAGCAGTGTGCCAAGTTGAAAAGGAGCAACATAATTAAACACTCTAATTTTAATATTATACTTATAATGTCTTGCATTTTTAATTTTTATGTACATTGCGATTGACAATGTGAGGTCTTTGAAAAACGTCATTTGGTCCTTGAAAATTCCTTAAAAAGTCATTGAATTTCATCAGGATAAAAGAGTGGGAACCATGTTCTTTGTCGTGATGGTGCCACTATCGTTTTTTCTTTCCATGTCCCATAATTCCAGTTTTTTCTTACTTTAATACTACCGTTTGTTTCTAATTTAAATTCAACTTTGTTTCTTTTTGTTCCAATAAAAATAAAAGTTACAGAACAATTATTTTAATGAGTTTTTTATTTTTTTCGATTAAGAGAATAACCCCTGAGCAACCGAGTTCTAGCTGGGCCTTGGCTCCCTTAATTTGAATACAACTTCGTTTTTCTTCTTTTAATTTAAAGTCAAATTCGTTTTTCTCTAATTTAAATTTAACTTCGTTTTTTTCTGTAATTTAAGTTCAGTGTATGCAGTAAAAGGAGTCTTGTACATTAGGCCTAGCCTACAGCCTCATTTTCTCCTTGCAAACTAAACACTCATACTCCGATGCAATTAAGCCCTCTTTCATAACTTAATCTAGTACACTTTTTACCTTTTAACTTCAATTCCACCAAAAAACCTGAAGTTAAATATTCAGACATCATGCAATTCACTACAACAACCTAAACACAGCCAAAAGAACGAGGAACCATGTGAAAAGGCTTTTATCGCTATGGAATACAATGTACATAAGCCGTTACACAGCATATGGGTGTCATTCAGTGTCTGATGCCATAACCCCGCCTTTAGCGACTTTTCAGCTCTTTTCTAGCGGAGAAAAATCACTGGGGGACATATTTTGTACTATCCACTAAATCTGTATATAAAGTCCCACCTTATTTGGTCCAGAATGGCCCTTGCTGTCCTTGCACCATAAAAATACAACCAACCAATGTGCAGTGTGTTTCTGAATTCATGGGACGAACTTCTAGGAGTTGTTAGGAACACCAAATAAGGCATATTTGTCCATATCCCCATGTCCACAAAGGAGCTGATTTGGCTGTAGAGTGTAACTACTGTTCACATCCATGTCATTGTTACGTAGCCAATTGCATGAATTAAATACAATTTTTGATACATAATTTAAGTGATTGAGCTAATAATACAGCAGAGACGAAGAAATCCGGAATTCCGTTTCCTGATTTTGATTTATGTTACTGTTTAGTGAAAATAAGCCTAAAACTGCCTTTTTTAACACACTGGAAAAGAATTGAGAACTGCCAAGTTCAGTTACAAGTATGTGTAACAGGTGAAAAACATCAAAATAAACGTTTTTTGTTCAGTGATTTTTTTTCCAAAAATTAGCCATTCGGGCACTACAGTGAATTTAGTGTTCGCATCCACAATGTTTAAGGTTTCCACAAATGGCTACAATGGGCCATTTTAATAATTTTTAAAATTATTTAATGTCAACAGACGTCACGCTCTCTCTGGCGACTTTCTAAAATCAGTTAAATTCACCGGAATTGTATGTGTAGAATCTGCTGTTTCGGTTGCAACCATGGATTCTACTAATGCAATTCCGGTGAATTTAACTGGTTTTAGAAAACCGCCAGAGACAGCCTGATGTTTGTTGGCATTGGATAATTTTCAAATTTTGTGAAATGGAGCATTGTAGCCATTTATGGAAACTTTGAACGTGGTGGATGCAAACACTAAATTTTCGGTAGTGCCCGAACGGCTGATTTTTGGAAAGAAATTTACTGAACAAAATTGTTTATTTTGATGTTCTTCACCTGTTGCACATACTTGGCAGTTCCCAGTTCTTTTCTAGTGTGTTAAAAAAAATGCAGTTTTAGGCTTATTTTTGCTACAGTGAATGCCATAAGTATTCGTACACCTGCAGTGTGTTCTATTTAAGAAACTGCTGTATAATAATTATTAGATGTAGAGATATGGGCCAAATGTCACCACAATTAATATAAATTTTTGTATTTACTTCATAAAAAAGTAAAAAAAAAAATATACGTGCACTGCAAATAACAAAAAATGAACAAACTTACACATAGCTCATGTGTCAAAAATATTCGTACACTAATTGTTTTTTGGTCAGAAAATTCATTAATAAAATAATAATTCACTCTTAATATTTCGTTGGGTTCCCTTTGGCTTTAATCACAGCTTTCATGCGTTTTGGCAACGAATCCACTAAATTTTTGGTGATATCCGTTGAAATGGATGTCCATTCCTCGAGAAGGGCAATTTTTATATCATTTTTATTTGATATGCGTCGTTTTCTCATCCGCGAGTCCAGAATGCTCCATAAACGTTCTATAGCGTTAATGTCAGGTGATTGTGGAGGGATATTTAGCTGGGAGTATTGTAAAGGAGCCACAGCTTTGTATTATACGCAGTATGTTTCGGGTCGTTATCTTGCTGAAAGATAAAGTTATTTTGAAGACCCGTTTGAGCAGGACTAGGACCCAAATTTTCCTTCAGAATGTTAATATACATTCTGTGGTCCATGATTCCGTCGATAATGTGCAATTTTCCCACTCCCTCTGCACTCATACAGCCCCAAACTTGCACACTTCCACCTCCATATTTGACTGTTGGACACAGGTTCGTCTGTTGAAGCTCGGTGTTCTTTTTACGCCATACCATTTGCCTGCTAGCTGATCTAAATATATTAAATTTGCTCTCATCAGAGAATATTACTCTATTCCAAAAGTCAGGACCTTTATCAACATGTTTTTTTGCGAATTGCAAAAGCTTCTTTCTGTTTACCTTTGACATGAAAAACTTTTTACGAGCTACACGTCCATTGTACCCTGCATTTTTGAAAACGCGGCGCACCGTGCTTTCTTAGAGTGATACACCTTGATTCAGCAGCTCTTTTCTTATCTTTGGAGCACTTAATTTTGGATTTTTCTTAATTACTCTCACAATTAAACGTTTGTGCTTTACAGTCAGTTTTTGTGGACATCCACTTTGCGGCATATTTTGAATCGTATTTCTTTGACAATGACGGTCAATTATGGATTGGACTGTAGAATGAGGTCTGCCGACGAGCTGTGCAATCTCTCGTAAAGATTTACACTGGTTATGGAGCCTCATTACAAGCTTTCATTCCGCCACACTTGTTTATTTCTACGACTCATTTTCGCATACTTTCTGCAGAAATGATAGTAAACGGGTTTATTGTTCATTGGCTTTTGAATGAAATCGGTGCATTTCCCGCAGATTGCTTCGGGTGCACAAACAACATTGCAGTTCTATCATTTTAGGACAGACTTTTGCATGTACGAATGCTTTTGACACGTGAACTGTGAATAATTTTGATGATAATTTATTGTAATTTGCAGTATTATGTACATAGTTTTAAGTTTTTTAGTTGAAAATAAATTATATTTTCATGTCATTATATAATGTTCAACTGTATATCAAATCCTGTTTTATCAAAGTATAGCATATTCCATCTCTCTCTCTCAAGCCTTTTCAAATAATTGAGTTTTTCAAAACCTAATGTTTGGTTGTTATCTCAATGCAGAGGCTTATTCTGGCAGGGGTGGGGGCACATGCCCCCCAGTTTTTTAGAACTGAGGTAAAATCATATTTTTTCTACCCAATTTTAAGGTTTTTGTTTTTTTGCCCCTCCCGCCCCCTCCCAGTTTACATTATACCGTGTTTCTCCAAAAATAAGACCTAACGAAAATAAGCCCTAGCATGATTTTTCAGGATGCTCGTAATATAAGCCTTATCCTAAAATAAGCCCTAGTTAAGACTGTTAGCTAGACGGCTGCATTTCTTACTACTGTAGTGATGGGCGATTGTGAAATATTTTTAAAATTGAAAGAATCAGAATCGAAACAAATTTACAATCGAGTTAACTCGAGTTAATTATTTGTCCTTGAACTTAAAAATCAAGATGTTCAGTTGCAATTGAGAATCAGCAGATGTTCTGACACTGTCTGTCTGTCGTTGCTGTTAGTTAGTAGTATTATGGCACATTTAAATTAACAAAAAATAAGTGTAAATAATTTATCCTTACCATGTTAAAGATGTGGTATAAGATATGGTAAAGTACTTATGGTAAAAAAAATCCATAGATTGCCTTCGCTTTGTGTGCCATCTACAGGCACCAACTACAAACAATATATATCCTAAGGCCAACTAGATTTACTACAGGCCTGCTCACTTGAATTTTAAGGGTGTCCCCACTTCCTGTTGGAGTAATTACTAGGGTTGTTCACAGGGGGCGCCAAATCACACGTACAAACATGCCATATGCTTTTATGTGTTCGCAGCAGTTAACCGAAGATTAAAAAGGATTTCTGGGTTTTCTATAATTTTTACATAATATTTATTTGTGATAACAATGATAGTTTCTTGTTGTGTTCCATTTAGCCTATTTATATCTGCAGTATTAAGGACACAGTAAGTGTTTATTCTGTATTTTGTTTTCGGTGACATGCTGTTCTATTATGTAGTTTATATTTTCAAGTAAAATTATTTTGGAAAGAATTGCTATTCATGAATACCTGATTCTTTATTTTTATTATGTGATGTATTAAAAATTTGGCTTGTGTCAAAAGTTATTAGAAATCATGTATTCAATATTATACATTGTATTTAATATATACAATATCATACAATGTATAAAATATTATACATTGTGTAGTTATATCATCAGTTTATTGTAAATTCATGTGTCAATTTCATTAACTTTCCATTAAAGTCTTTCCAAACAGGTATCAAGCCTTCTAATTAATTCTTTATTTATAATTAATTATAATAAAATATAATTAAATTAGTTGGTTAAAATTCTATATAGTTGTATTTTATTAACCATTAAAATAAAGTCTGCTTTTATATGCATTTTGAAATTTAGCTTTCAGTATAAACTATCAATTCATTATCAGTTATTGATCATGATGGGAAATCATTTCATCTAATAAACCGTCTTCAGTATAAATGAAAGAGTAGAAAAAGGTATGTAAGATTTAAATTTTTTAAAAATTTGTTATGAACTGTTATCATATCACGATATCATCATCGTCGTTGGAAAATAAAATGCGATAATTTTTTGAGAAAAATAGCAATCTATTTCTGTATGTAATCAGAAACTGGGACATTAATTGGCATTTATAGTGTGTTAGATTGGGAATGTTTTCCTATGCAGCAGGCGCCCTCTGTCGGAGAAAAACTACGTGCGAGAATCGCCACTGCGAAAATTTGGGGACAGGTTTTCTGTAGCGTTAGGCTCACGTGAGCAGGCCTGTAGTAAATCTAGTTGGCCTTGATCATACTGAAGGTTTATAGAAGTTTTTAAAATTTTTACTTGTGTACTTGAAGGAATTAAAAAAGAACATGCGTTATGTAATTTATTCGTGTCACGAAACAGGCAAAGTTGTAATACAGATTGAGGTAGAACTTTTATTTCAGAAAATTGGATTAAAAATTGACGTTGTGTGGTGCTATCTATGAACAAATACTTAAACATTTCAATATCCAGTGGGAGGTTTAAGCCCCCCATCCTATGCCACTGGTGCGAAGTAAAGGTATCAAAACAGTGTGATATCAACTGTTAGTAATTAAACGTGTAAATAGATGACAGCTATTTTGTACTTAATTTTTTTTGCCTCTTTGCATTGCAGCCTGATCTGTCCTCTGCAATGAAGAGAGTGGGTACACTGTTACTGGATAAAGGAACGGTTTTGCAGAAAATTGAAAATCATGGGGTGAGAGATTTTGCTCACCGAATCATAAAACAGGACATTGCATTTCATAAAGGAAGGTAATTATGCATTTGTACCTATTTGCCTAATTAATTTGTTAAGTATATTATTATTTTTGAAAATATTGTCAGTAATGAATGTGACATTTATGTTTATTCTATAAAAAAGTGTGGTGCTGTGAATAACACGATTGTTTTTTTGATGTCCCTTTATGAATAACAACTGAAAAGCCTTAAAACAATGATTAAGATTATTCATGCTTCTGAAGCCAGTCTTGAAAAAAGTCCACTTGTCTCTTGGGTTTTCTAAATCTTCCATATACGTAGGTCAGTCAAAAAGTTACACTCCTTGAATAACAAATCGGGGTCAAAATTATGGAATAATATTTTACGTATATAAAAGTACCACATAAAAACTGCTTTTTTGTGTAATCTTCTCCTTTATTTAAACATTTGTCAAGGTGTGGCACAAAATTTTCTGCACCTTGTGCGAAGAATTGCCGTCCAACGTGCAATAATCACTGTTGGGTTGCAGCTTTCACCTCCTCATCTGAATGGTATTGTTGTTTTGAAAGTTCTTGTTTCATGGGATCAAAGACAAGAAAATTATGTAATGCAAGGTCTGGGCTATACGGGTGTGGTTCCACATTTCCCACTTAAACTTTCTCAAGACCCTGCGGTGGCGCAGTGTGGTAACGCGTTCTCCTAGTGCGCGGCTAATCCGGGTTCGACTCCCAGCAGTGCAAAGAACGCTTACTCAGAGATCTCATAAAGATCGCACTGCTCACTGTAGTCCGGGGTTTGGTTCCCTAGGCCTTAAGAGGTTTCAGAGGTTCGGATTCCTCGGAAAACAGTAGGTCCCGGCGCAGCATGACCACTGTAGTCTTTGAGCCGTAAAACCACAAACAAAACCTAAACTTTTTCAGGACATCCCTCATTAGCTTCATCACATTCGATTTCACATTGTCATGCAGGAGAACAATGCCTTTGAAAGTTTATCTGGCTGTTGATCTTTAAGTATTTTTCACAAAAAAATTAATCACTGCACACACACTTCCAATTTGGGCATCATCTGCAGCTGCTGAGGCATGTTTACAAAGTTGAACATCCTTAATGTGAACTACTTCCTGAATCTCCATAATATCACATGGTAATAAGGGCATATCCTTTCCGAATAACCTGAACTACTTTTAACGTAAACACATTTTTTGTCAAGGTGAGTATTCACCTTCACTAGGTTCAATTGTATTAGAAAACTACTTCAAATGTTGTACAAATTGGTGAAAGTTTCATACTTCTATGCAATTTTAATTTTGGCACTCAAACATTTTTAACACTTAAAAACAGTGCATTTGCAGGACCTGTTATGCTGTGTAGTACAGTTAAAACTATTGTTTTTATTTTATTTAAATTTATGGTTAAAGGTATAGAGAAGTGGTCGGCAAACTTTAGAAGTTAAAGAGCCAATTTCACCATTAAAGGCGTTGGGAAAAATTTAAAAGAGCCACCGTTATATTTTAATAAATAATTTTTAAATTAATTAATAAATCATGAAATTAATTAATAAATTATGAGATCAATTAATAAATAAATAAATTAATTAAGCCAATAGTAATTATAGAAATTATTATGAAATCAATTAATAAATTCAAATTAATTAATAATAAATTTAATTATAATGATTTATGTAAATTAATAAATTAATAAATTATTAAAAACTATTGATTAATAATTTTTTAATATAATATATTGAATAATCAATACACCATCATATACACATTTACATAAATAATGTATTCGTAAATAATTCACATGTAAGTAGTAAGCATTTTGATTAATAAGAACGATGTGCTTGCATTTCCTTAGAAAGTTTTATAACATTAGGTGCGTAACTTGTTTTTAATTTCAAACATGAATCCAAGTTCTCATCGGTTATTTGGTTTCTGAATTTATTATTAGTAAGGTTCATGTTGGAAAATGTTTGTTCACATGTGTATGTCGAGCCAAAGATACTAATAACACCAAATACAAATTTCTTCAACTCATTGTATGAATCCGGCAAACTCTACCAGGTATTGAAGATAATTTCGTCAGTCTTTTGTACATTTTTGATAGCAGTTACCATGTTCTTTGAAAGCAAAGTGTATTTTTCTTTTTCTAGATTCTCAATTTCAGTAGCAAGACGTATAAATTTTGATTTCCATAAATCTTTACTAGCCAAGTGTAGCAATTGCATTTCAAAAGCTGCTATTTCAATTCCGAACGGATGAAATCTTAATTCGGTTACTTTTGCTTTGAGAGGATCTATAATAAATGCCAGAGTTTCTTTTACTTGTCGAAAGACTTGAAATCTCTTTAGAAAAGATTCGTTCATTTTTAAAATTGCTGTTTTGAAAAATTCCGTATCAATTTCAATATTGGTTTCGTTTTCATCTTGTGATAAACTTAGAAAGAGGAACTTGTTGCATTTTTTATGTCATTGACCAAAAGAACCATTTTTCTTTCAAAAGAAATAACTTCTTCAAGAAGCGAAAACGCAATGTTTCCTCTACCTTTCAGTTTAATGTTAAGTTCATTCAGGTGTTTCGTTATGTCCACCATAAAATGTAACTTTTGCGACCACTGATCTTCTTTTAATTCTGAATAATGTATGCCTTTGTTACCAAAGAATAGTTCGATTTCTTTTAAGCAAGAAACAAATCATTTTAGCATCTTACCCCTTGAAAACCATTGCACGTTGTTAGAAAGAAGATCTGAATATTCACTGTTCATTTCACTAAGAAACTCTTTAAATTGACGGTGATGAAGCTTTTGTGCTACAATTTTGTTAACGATCTGAATTACTAAATTCATAACTAGACCAAATTCTTTTGGAAACGTTTGTGAACAAAGTGCTTCTTGGTGGATTATGCAGCGAAAAGAAATCACCCTGTGATTACTTTTTGCTTTTAAAATGGAAACAAATCTTTTTCGGAACCCAACATACTCTTGGCTCCATATGTTGCTATTGACACAATTTTAGTCAGTGGGATGTGATTTTTTTCCATACAACTAACGTCAACATTTGCAGTAATCATTCCTTGGATCTGGCCTTCAAGTGGCAATAAGCCTAAAAGTTCTTCTTTGGGACCTTCGGATGAAATATAGCGCACAAAAAGGCAAATTTATGCTGTATTTTATGTGTCGCAAGACTCGTCTACTGCAATTGATATGGCTGAAACTGATGTAATATCTTCCGCTTGTTGGTCAGTTACGTTTGAGGCCATCTTAGCCATTCTATCGTGTACTGTTTTAGCAGACAATGGAATACTTTTAAATTTATTTAAGATGTCAGCTTTATTTTTGAAATCTGCAAAGAGTTCTTTAGATACATTTGCAAATCAGCTTTTAATGTACTCGACATCCCTAAAAGGTTTTCTTCTAATAGCGATTTCCTGGCTCGCTATGAAGCTGGCAATATAAATGGCATTAGCAGATTGCAATCAACTATTAAATGTAGTGGTTGATTTCTTTAAACCTTTCTAAAGTTCTTCTATTGATTTCTTTTGCATATCACCAACAAGATAGATATGTTGTAGCAAATGAGCCATGCTTTATTTGAAAGTGTCTTTCTACATTTGAGTTCTTATTATTTGCAAGTTGTTCTTTGCAAATAAGACATTTGGGAAGACCATTCGAGTTTGCAATGAATGCAAAAGACTCAATCCATTCACTTTTGAATTTGCGACGCTTATCTGCTATTTGTTGTATTTTTGTCTTAAAAACCATTTAACGTTATCTATAAATAAAGGTTAAAAATATATTTTTAAGAATTAAATAAGAAAAAAACAAATAGAACACAAAAAATGACTAGCAATTTAAGTAACATGGCCAAGAAATCACCAGAATAGCAACCCAGAAAGATCAAATAAAAGCACTAAATTATCCTCCATTGTCTGGCCACGTTAGTGTTAGCACCAAATGTTTGAAGAGAGTATTGTAAAAAAAAAGTGGTTTTAAGTAAAAACTGCACTAAAAAGTTACCGAAAAAACAATCCGGAGCAAGCAAGTTATAAATCCAGGCAAAAACTCACCTCGAACAAGATTTTTAACATGGCAAAATAAGTAGTTCAGCGGAGCGCAGAAACTCTACTTATTAGTTACAAGACTTTGCATTGCCAAAAAAAAAAATAAAGAATTATAGTTCCTGCTATTATATTTATTAGCATTATTATATAATTATATAGCCTGCCTAGTCTTTACGTCTCGTTGACGTTACTACTACTACTCTTATCGTCGGTAAAGATGTATGAAAAAAATATTATCCAAATTATACTTTGTCAACTTCAATCTCACCAACCTACTACTACTACTACTACCATTATTGTAGGTAAATATGTATGGAAAAAAAATTATCAAAGAGCCCCAGTAATATCCTCAAAGAGCCGCATGCTGTGATTTGCTGACCCCTGGTATAGAGAGTCACTAAAGTCTACATACACTTGCCAATTTACATAAATCTATGTTCCCCAAAAGAACGAGAAATGAAAGCTTATTAATATTTACAGAAATGTGGTAAAATGTTTAATACAACTGGAAATAATAATAAAAAAAAAAAGCTTCGAGAAACATGACATTATTGCAAAATCAAATCCCACAAAAGTGTACATACACCCAAGAAATTTGCATGAACAAATCGAAATGCTGTATTTAAATGTGGATTTTGGTGTCAGTTGAAACATATCTACTTCGACATGTACATCTGTTGCTAAGTTGTATTAGAACTTTAAATGGCATGGTGCCAAAGAAAAAAATATGTCTGGAAATTTGAAATGTCATTATAAAGCCGAGAAATGAAGGAAAATCCTATGGATATATATCCCAAGGAGTTTATAAAAGTCAAGTAAGTGCTCAGACTGCGATTCGGAATGATGAAACTTCTGGAAACTAGTTTCAAAACCTCGATCAGGGGGCCAAGAATATTGAGTACTAAAGAAGCTCTACACCTTCAGAAACAGTGTGAGCCGCTCCTAAAATAAGTGCCTCAAAGTTAGCGAAACAAGTTTGTGCAGCCACTGGTAAAGTAGTTCATCTTGAAACCACAATGAGATCTGCTAGGTATGGTTGTAGAGTGCCAAGGAAGAAACCCCTTATATGTTTTGCAAATGGAATCAAGAAACTGCAGTTTGCAAAACAATATGTAGAAAAGGATTTAAGCTTTTGGAAGGCAGTACTTTCTACTGATGAAAGTAAGTTTAATATATTTGTCAGTGATGGTCGTGGTAAAATTTGGGAAAAAAAAACAAAAAACATTAAGAAATGAAAATGGAAATTCCTTTGCCAACAGTCAAGGATGGGGAAGGAAACGTCGTGGTTTGGTGGTCAATTTCAGCTTCTGGATTAGGGAAACTGGTTTTCATTGAAGGTAATATGGATTAAAAGATTTGTAATTGTCAGAAGGCCTCTGCATAAAAAAAAAGGCCAAAATTCTTGAAGTGCAGCAGAAGCATTCCTATTTCGTTGATAAAAGAGTTTAACAAGTAACACATGATCTGGTAAAGTAAGTTTCATGATGGAGTCCTCGTTTGGTGAAAAAATGCTTTGACTCCTTATATAGGCAGAGGATGTTGCGCATGTTAAGTAATATATAAATTGCCTGCTCTGCAGTGGCAAATAGTCCCTTAAAGTTGCCATTTTTTCACCAAAACAGCGATAGAAGTTTACAAGTGATGAAATTTAGCTTTTAATGACTCTGAAAATATTCTGTGTGGGAACATGAAACTTTTATTTGACCAATTAGATATAGAACAGTATTTGTCTGATTGGAATTTTTTTAGTGAAGAGGGCCCAGAATGGGAGCAGCAACGGGAATGTTTTTTGCATCGTTTCTATAAAATTTATTAGGATATTTGAAAAAATCTTCTTTGCTTCTCTATATAATCTGGGCCAAAAATATGTGAACATTAAAGCATCCTATGAAATAGATCACTAAATCAGCAATATCGGAACATTAAATTTTACATAACCATACCATCCTTTTTGACCACGGGAATAAATAAGTTTCTTTCAGAGTTTGCCTGCATTCTCATGGCAACCATCTGGTTGAAAGTATTAAAAGCAATCAACAGACAATATGAAATAAAATCTTGCAGGCTTCAGATGCAAGGAACATGAAAATATTTCAAGTTTCATTGATTTGTTAATTAAAGGGTTAATGATAATTTCTATTTGTATGGTTAATTTTTGGCCAATAGATAATTTTTCACTTATATTTTGTCTGAAAATGAAATTTTCTTGCAGTTTCACGAATAAAAATATAGACAATTTTTAAGTTGTTTTCTAAATTGATTGAGCTGAGAAGTGGTTAATAATTTAGGACACAATTTTTTTTTTTTACCTTTTTGTTTGTTTAAATTATCTTTGTCATGTTTTAACTGTGTTTATATGTTAACACTTTTATATCAATGAAATGTGTCACATGTAGAAATAAGTATTTCATAATGAATATTTTGAAAACTAAAAAAAAATTTGAGACACTATGTGTGTGTGTGTAAAAAGAAAAGATGATAAAAAGTAATTATAAGCATGTCCATCCATTAGTTTTTAGGTCTTGAAAAGTGGAGAGGGTGGGGTGACCTGCTAAGCTTTCCAGGGGCCTGTAAATTTCGTGACTTTTTGTGCGTTTTAGCATTTTCTTCCATCAGTTTCATTAATTTTAGGATTTTTTTAATGATTTTGTGAATTTGATATTTTTTCTTATTATTATGTAATTTCTATTGTAATTGTTTGATTAATTTTCATGTTTAAATAACTTTAATACTCCCATCAACGGAAGATACTTTGAGTGAAATTTAGCAAAAAAAAGTGATTAAACTACGTATGTGCAAGATGTTTTGCATTGCCCCACTGTAACCTTGATTGTTAAGCTAAAATGTTATTCGAGAGAAAGAGGTCATTGGTATAACAACATATGGGCAAAGGCAAAGCTCTATATGTTTTTCCCTTTCGCATGTTTTTCTATCTGAAAATTAAGAAAAACTTTTTTCAAACATGTATAATTTTACTTCCCGTTGCTTTCAACAGATGGCAACATAATTTCATATTACTTCCTTTACATTTCAACAAATGGCAATATAATTTTACGTAACTTTCTTTATCAATAAAATGTTGTGTGTGTTGTTATTACTTAATGTTGGTAGTGGCTTATTGTGCATAATTTATCGGTTAAATTTTAACATAAGCATGTAGGTAAATGAAAAACAACTACTATAGGGTTCGCTACTATCCACAGTTGGTCTTGGAATATTTAGCCTGTAGATAGGGCTACCCTATTATATAATGCTTATTTAGTAACATATTAGTTGTTTGTATTATTATTTAAAAACTGATTTTTTTTAATGTTAATTTTACACTTTTGTGATTGTTTTTCAAATTTCTGCAAAAATGAAAAATTTTCCCATCACTGTATTGCAAATTATGCATTTTATTTTTCTAAAAAAATTACTGTCCTCTTAACAAATCATATAGGATGTAAGTAGGTTTGTGGTAGCTTTAACCAGAGATGCCAACCTGAGAAAGTAGTCATCCGTAAAAAGTCACGAATTTTTAGTAGTGTCAGTAAACCATGCTCTTTTATTTCTTTCAAAAAAAAAAATAAATAAATTAACAAGTAAAGCACTGCCATTGTTATAGAGCCATATATGTACCTCCCCCTCCCTTGAAATAACGTGCAAGTATTCTTAATAATGTGATTCAACTGCGTTTGTTTATGTACTTATACAGTAATCACACTCTCACCAATACCACTTATATCAGCTTCATAGCAGGAAAAATGCCGTTTTGTATCAGTTTCCTAGTAGGAAAAATGACTTTTGGTATCAGTTTTGTGGAAAAAAGGAACTTTTGCTTGAGTTTTGTAGAAAAAAAAAAAGCTTTTGCACCAGTTTTGTAGAATGTAAACACCACAGTTTTATATTTTGTATAGGAAAATTGGTTTTCACATGAATTTTGTAGTAGGTAAAAAGTAGTTTAATCAAATGAATGAGAATGAGTATGATAAAGATGAAAAGTCACATGCTTCATTGAAAAAGTAAAATTTCGTAAATATCAAGTTCTTTGTTTCTTTTTCTGTAATTTTGAAACCCCTTCCTTATTCTTTTCTTGAAAAGCTAAAATCGTTGAAATACGCAAATTAGCTTTTGTCAACGATATTTGTCCACTTTCGACTGCAGATGTATGTACTTTGAATGGAAATTTATAGGTGCAAAAATTTGACCACTGACCACTAATTTCGTACCCCGCTAGTTGGTGGTGTATCAGGGCGAAATTCCTCTGTTTTGATGGAAAGGTACTAAAAAATTACCATCAGTTGTTAATTACAGAATATTTAAAAAGTTCACAATTTTGCCAGTAGTCAGCCCATCAAGAACGAAATCACACATTGAAAAAAACAAAAAAAACATCACTTGTTAATTTAGTCTTCTTCTTTTTTTCTTTTTTTTTAAGTTCTAGAAACAGGCACTAGGTTGAGTTTTTTCATGGAATAAAATTATAAATTATGTAAATTAATTAAATGCACTGTATCGGTAAATTTACTATTGAATTAATCTGAACGCCTCTGTGTGTAACTCATGAAAGCATACGGGGGAAATATTTCAAAATATATATGGCAAAATCTCGGTGCAAATCGCACTCTATTTTTTAAAGTATCCTGAGGACATTTTTCTGAAATTTTAATAAAATGCTGTGAGTAAAACGTTATTCAAAACGTGGTAAAACTGTGGGTCCATATAAAACTTTTGATGCTTTATAAAATGGCCATTCCTTACTACAAAAATCGCAATACACTTGCCGATTTTTTTGTTTTCAGATGTTTCACAATCACGTCTGCATTTCAGTTTATTGTTTTAATTCATATTAAAAGCAATTTTCACACACAAAGCTAGTCGTAAAAAAATAACAGAGAAACAAGAGGGCAAGTCGGAAGCATTGCATACTAACATAGAAGGTGCTGGCCATCTGCAAAGTGCAAGTTTCTTTTAACCAAAAAACCATAAAAAATGTGAATTTTTGAGGGGCCGGTAGAAAATTGCATGTGAGGCTCTTGGATGACGTTTTCCATATTTTTCTTGATATCGACCGTAAAATCGTAAGGTGGAGTTAAAATCCACACAAACTATGAAAAATCTGTACAAGTTGGTATGTCTGGCTTTAACATTCACTGGATGGTTCATGAGAATTCTTTCGAGACAGCATAGGGCAAAACTTCTAATGTCTTTCTAATCATACCTTCTACATTGTTTCCACCACTGGTACTACATCGTTTTCGAGCAATAAATTTGCTGGCTGTGATTCATTAAAAAAAACAACAACCTCCCAATACACAATAATTGTATACCTTTCCCTCCAGAGATGAAGGTAATTTTCCCTTCAAAGTAAGGCTCATGTTTGCGAATTCATTTCAGCAGAATTTCATACATCTGTGGGGTTCCTTTTCATAATGCTGCCTTTCATATCAATCAGATGAATGCATGAATCTGATTTCTAATTCAGTGTTAACGAAACTAATTCTTGTTGTCTCCATGAAGTGGTTGAACAGACTTTTAATGCTTTGGATGTTCAATTTAAATCTAATTTAGTTGCAGAGTTTAGTATCTGACATTCTATGTATTTTAGATTCATGCTAGAATGTTTTGATTCATAAGAGTGTTGTCTTTGAGAAGAAAAGGATTGTCCAATGCACTGTAGTTAAAATCAAATCAGTAATCTTTAGGTTTCCACCCCGTGCTTTGACCTTTCAGCCACTGAGTGCAGTCCTGCATTGTCTAGAATTCCCATGCACCTAGAAAACTCTGAATTGTCAGAGAATTTGAAAATATCCCCACAGGTTAGGGGAAAACAAGATTTTTTTTTTCTCAAACCTGGAAAACTCAGGGAAAACCTTAGTAATTTCTGTTTTGCATAGCTGAAGTTCTCACAGATGGGAATTATTTTCTCCGCGGCCAAAATTTAGATGAAAGTTGCTTGCAATAAGTCAGAGGTTTTTTTTTTCCCAATGGAGAGTAGGAACCCTGATTGTTCCTTTTCTTTTATTTTCTAATTTGTCAAAATGGGGAAGCTCCCTAATTAAAGAAGAAAGTTAGTTTGTGAAGGAGTGAATTATGAGAATTGGTTTTTTCAATCAATCAAACCATCCTTTGATTGCATTCAATGTTTCATTTGTTATTAATTGCTTATTTTATGTGTTTATCTAATATTATATCTTATTATTATTATTTTTTTTTTTGCAGTAAGCTGTTTAACAGACACATTGTTTTTGTTCTGCTTTCAGTTTCTTTGTGTATCATTTTGTGTCTGCTCGGTTACCATTTGAGGAAATCAAAGATGAATGCAGCAGAGATGTTGATATTCTCAGGTTTGGTATCGTAAATCAGTACAAGGAATTTGATCGGGAATGTACTTTAGATGAGGAACTGCAATGTCCCGCTTACAGACCAAGTGTAAAAGAACTTTTAGAAAAGGGGAAAGAATTGAAAGAGAAAAGAAAAATTCGTTATAGAAATATACGAGAATATGAATATTTTGATAATTATATGTAAATAATTGCAATACAGAATACTTTCTTGTAAGATTTTAGAAATTTAGGTGTCTTGAATAAAATCAGTTATTTCAGTTGCCTTTTACTGGTTTAATTCTGCACTCTAATTTGAATTAAATGCATTCCAATTGTTTATATGATATAAAGATAAAATAATCACTAGATGTACTCCGCTGACCATGGAAAATGCAACATCATGAAAGAGGCATCTGATAGCTCTGAAATTTGCATAATTCATAAATCAGTGGAGGACATGCAGATCATTAGCAGCATAGCACATATATGTAAATCATGTGTTCCAGTATCGCCTCTGTAAGCAATGTGAGACGAGAGAATAATCAGTTTTGAATGTTGAAATTGTGTTTGTTCACTGTTTCTGTGCATAAAATGCGTAATTATGCCTTGCCAAAGAATACAGCAGTCATGCAAGCAAGTTTCCAAATTTAATGAAGGGAGAATAGTGGTGTGTCAAGACTATGGATTATCCTTCCAAGAAATTGATCCTCCTGTTGAATGAAATCCGGCCACATTGTGAATATGGAACCAGTAGGTGCAGGATAGATAAACTGACCAGTGTGAACGATTGAAATAGCCTTATCACACCACCAACCGAGAAGACAGACAATTTGTACACATGGCTGTAATGGATCTTACATAGCCATTTAATTTAATAAACTCTAGTTTAAGAATTAAGGTATGTTGCATAGTAACCTGTATCTGCACATTTAGTTCTATGTCATCTGTAATAGTTGGAATTTTTACAAAACGTCCATTGCTGTCATAATCTTTAACTTTAAACAATAGGCGTCTACAGTTACATTAATGTTCTAAAAATGCACCTAGACAGCTAAATGACATATTGTCTTTTCATGTGAATCTTACCCCTATCTGCATCGTCACATTCGTGTCTGGTGGCACCACAATGACACTGCATGACTTCCGTATTATGCATTGCAATATTGTTCGAATACCTGGTATTATGGTCTAGGACACCGTTGCTTTCTACACCCTACCCACCTAGTATCCAACCCTGGTATGCTCAACAGCCACTGTCATGTCTCTGAGGTATAGAAGGAGCCTGTTCTTCCTTATCTTCAAGTCCTTCCTGCAGCCAGTTACCAACAGAACAATGTGTAGCTGCATGTGGTCACATAATAACAACAAATCCTTGATATCTATCAAGTCTTAACCGGACGATACCCAAATTTACAGAAATAAAGGCTTTTTTTTTTAAAACAAAAAAGCACCTTTTGCTTATCAAGTTTAATCTTCTTTTTTCTTTAATTTTTTTCAATTTTCCTAAAACCGCTTTATACTTGTTACTTGTTAAATTTTTAAAACTTCGAACTCTAAACAGTATCAAATTTCTTAATAAACTCATTATCCAATCTCTGTGTAAATTATCCTTCATTACCATGTGTTTAATCAAGTTGGTGTGGAAAAAAATTCCAAGAAAACCACAAAATGGAACTATGAGTAGCCAATTGTGAAAGCAAAACCTGTATCGATGTGGAGAAGTTTTTTTAACTATACGGAGAAATAGTACCAAATTCCACATTATTGGAACTCATTTAAGACTAATTTTTTCATCAAAACAGTTTAATTTTTGATTTATCAGAATAATTATTTGTGGATTGATTACATATTTTTCGTTATAAGAAAATTTTAATTGTCTTTGTGTTTTCTTTTTCTTTTTTTAACGGTATGAAGATTCAGTGGGCTTATTGAAGAGATCCTGAAGTAATAATAATAGTAATTAAAAAGGCACCAAAAAGAATTTAGAAAACAAGTAATACTAGTGGGGGAGGGGGGGGGGGCAGAGAACAGGCACCAAATTGGGTTTCACATAGGGAATCATACATTTCCGGGATGATGCATATTATAACGTAACCACATACTACCTATTGACAGATTTATTGAAATATTTAATGCTTATTGTATAATTAAAATGCACATACAGGGTGGTTATAATTAAACTTGGCTTATGTAGAGTACCCTGGAGCTTGAACCATTCAATGGATTGAAACCAAAATTGGTATATAGACTATGCAAAGGATGCGGAAAAGGAATCTGAAAAAGTCTTGCATTGCGTTGGCACTGTCAGACCTAACTGATTCGATATGTCACGATTTGGAACAAAATCGGAACATCGAATTTTTCATGAAAATGGCAGAAATTTTTAATTTTCCGCGGAAAAGAAATGGTCCAGTTTTGTGACAAATAATGGTCTTATCGCCACGACTGCTATTGTTTTGTCACCGTCAGATCTAGCTGATTAGATTAGGCCACGATTTGACACAAAATCGGAACATCGAATTTCTCATGAAAATCGCATACATTGACCTGCAAAAATTTTCGGTTTTCGCCGGGAAAAAAATGACCTGGTTTAGTGCCAAATAATGGTCTTATGGCTTGGACTCCTGTTTCATTTGCACGGTCAGACCTACCCTATTCGATTATGCCACGGTTTGAAACAAAAATGTAACACGGAATTTCTCATGAAAATCGCATATATTGACCTGCAGAAATTTTCGGTTTTTGCCAGGAAAAATTGTCACAGTTTGAGTACCAAATGTGGTCCTACTCGCTTGGTCTTTCTTTGTTGCACGGTCAGACCCTGGCTAATTTCTTATGCCACGATTTGAAACAAAAACGTAACCCAGATTTTCTTATTAAAAATCGCGTTGACGCAAAATTTCGAGTTTCGCCGGGAAAAAATGATCTGGTCTAGCAAATAATGGTCCTATCGCTTTTACTCCTGTTTCTTTGCACGATCGAATATACGTAATCTTACGGTTTTGTATAAAATTCTCGTGTCACTGGCCGTTACCAGCGTCTCTGCAGAAAGAACCATGAGTCGAATTAAGATTGTTAAAAATAGACTGAGGTCATCATTGACCGATCAGTGGTTCAATAACCAGCTTGTATTATGCTCCGAGAAGGATATCATAAATGCTATTTCTAATGAAGAAATAATAAACGAATTTTCAAAAACTAGTAGCAGAAGGCGTGATTCGTTTGTTTGTTTTATGGCGCAAGAGCACATGGGCTATACTGCGCCAAACATGGTAAAATCAAAGACCGTTGTAAAACCCAGTACTTTTTAAAAATTTAAAAACGTGTGTATGGTCAGCATGGTCATTTAAAATGTCAGAGAGTGATGAAGAGTTAAAAGTAAGAGTGCGGGCAAGTCTATAATAGGGGCATTGAGTTAAAATGTGTAAAACACTCATGGGTTCATTGCACACTTGGCAAATTGGTGCTGGTTTTCCTTCCAACAGATGTCTATGGGTGAGATGGGAATGCCCAATGCGAAGTCTGGCAACGAGAACCTCCTCTTTCCGATTTTTACGGTATGAGGAGGGCCAATTACTGGCTTTGTAAAAAAAAAAGTTATATTTCAACATGTTTGTGTAACATACAGCTAAAGTGTTAATGTTAACATTACAATGAAAATGAAACCAGTGTTAGAAAAGTGCTACGAATTTTGAAAGGATGCAAAGTTTAAAAGTTCTGTGTGTAATGTAACCTCCACAATTGTAAGATTTTTAATGTTTTTGATACTGTAACGTGTGATTAGTATATCAGTATATGTATATCTAGGGGTAGACAAAACTCAAATAAATTCAGGAGCCAGCCCCTTTTTGTCAGGAGCCAACAGCATGCAATATATATATAGAGAGTGGTATAGTCAGGCACCAAGTAAAATTTTACAAGCGCCATGGCGACCAGGCGCCTTGGATTTGTCGGCCCTTGTGTATATTCATTGCTGAAATATGTTAAATTACAATACAGTTATAAGCGATAACTGTAATAAAAACATTACTAAAATTTTCTTCAAGGTTATTGCTAAATCATTGATTCATTCATAAATTGAGAATTTCAGCATTTTTAAATAACGATGTTATATTATGTAAAATGTAATAATATGAACAGTAGTGATAGTGAACCCAGATATTTCTGGGTGGGAGGGGGATTGACCATGCTAAAAATGAATTCTTTATAAAATATTTGTTATTTTGAAGCATCTTGTATGCTAAAAATACGGCTTTGGGGGGCTTCTGCCCCTTAACTCCCCCCATGGGTGCGCCCCCCCTTTTTTTTGGGCAGTTGTACACTTCGATTAGATAATATGCAAGTTGATGGAGGGGTGAGTCTTGGACTTATGGGGGGATGGGGGCCCTGTACAGGCGGACTTCTGTATTTTATCTGCAACAGGTAAACAAGCCACGAAATTAATTTTTGTCTTCAGTTTCGTACTTTTCGCCCCAAAATTACCTTACGTTGAATTTATCAGAAAAACAAAACAAAACCATGCATTAGAAGGTTAAGGCAAGGCCAACTAGATTACTAGAGGCCCGCTCACGTGAGCCTAACGCTATAGAGGATCTGTCCCCAAATTTTCGCAGTGGCGATTCTCTCACGAAGTTTTTCTTCGACAGAGGGCACCTGCTTCATGGCCAAATATTCCTAATTTAATACACTATAAATGCCAATAAATAGCCCAGTTTCTGATTACATACAGAAATAGATTGCCTTTTTCTCAAAAAAATTATCGTATTTTATTTTCCAACGACGATGATGATATCGTGATATGATAACTTTTCATAACAAATTTTAAAATAAAATTTAAATCGTACATACCTTTTTCTACTTTTCCATTTATACTGAAGACGGTATATTGGATGAAGTGATTTCCCATCATGATTAATAACTGATAATGAATTGATATTTTACACTGAAAGCTAAATTGCAAAATGCACATAAAAGCAGACTTTATTTTAATGGTCAATAAAACAGAATTATATAGAATTTTAACCAACTAATTAATAATTTAATTATATTCTATTATAATTAATTATAAAATAAAGAATTAATTAGAAGGCTTGACACCTGTTTGGAAAGACTTTAATGGAATGTTAATGAAATTAAGACATGAATTTACAATAAACTGATGAAATAACTACACAATATATAATATTTTACGCATTGTATAATATTGTATGAATTGAATACATAATTTCTAATAACTTTTGACACAAGCCAGATTTTTAATACACTGCATAATAAAAATAAAGCATCAGGTATTCATGAATAGCAATCCTTTCAACATAATTTTACTTGAAAATACAAACTACATGACAAAACAGCACGTCACCAAAAAACAGAATAAACACTTACCGTCCTTAATACTGCAATCCCGATGATGGTTTACTGAGGGAAACTTATGTGCTCCCTTTTGGTGTAGCACCCACGTATTTGCCGTGCGTGGAGACCCTTGTCCAAGCAAAGGGAGATCCTGGTAGCTGAGGGGCGAGGTACTGTCCCCAACACGCTACTTTGGCCCCTGCTCCTGGTAAACGGGAGGTCGACCTGTCCCCGGTATCGAACAATCGGCTGGTCGCGAGTCATACTGGTGTTAGGAGCATTGAGATCTCAAAATCTGTTACGTTCTTTCTTATCTTCCTTCGTGTTTTTTTTGTTTGTTTGTTTTTCTTCTAACACACTCTTACTGTGAAATGCCTCATTTAATTTACTTTACTCTTACTTTTTTCTTTTCTATTGGTTCTCCTTTTTACTGGTTCTACTACTACTCTGTCTCAGTTGAAACATCAGTCGAATGATCCAAGTTTATAGTTGCTTTTTTCTTGAGATCGATTTTGCTCCTCTGACCACTAGTACCTCCCGGCTTAGGGGATAACCGAAAAGGTATAGGTCCTGGTTAGCTCTGGCATTATTGCAATGTCCCCTTGTAGGGCTCCGTGGTGGGTGGGGCTGCCGGGGCCCGAATCTTATTCTAATTCTCTATGGATAAATAAAAAAAACGAACTTCTTCACCGAATGTCGAACCAATGACCAAAAGAGCATGTTTTGATACACCTAGTCTGGCAACCGTACAACCATCATTTTTAATCGTTTCATCTAATGATGAACGATTTAAAAACCTGTCACCTTTCGCAATCGATAAAACTGTTAAAAGCGTAGCTGGAACAGTTAAAAATGTAAAACGATTCAAATCACGCGATTTACTTATGGAAACTGCCACACCAAGTCAAACAACTTCTCTTATACAATGCACAAATTTTCTTTCAATTCCAGTACAGGTCAGTCCTCATAAAACTTTAAATAGCTCTCGTGGTGTAATATCAGAGACGGATTTGATTGATGTCGATGAGCAAGACTTTGTTACCGAACTTGCAGACCAGGGAATCACCGCCGCAAGGCGCATTACAATAAAAAAGGACGGGAATATCATCAAAACAAAACACGTAATTCTTTCTTTCAATAGACCTAAAATCACTAGCACCATCAAAGCAGGTTACCTGATCTGTAAAGTCCGTGAATACATCACTAACCCAACTAGATGCTTTAACTGTCAAAAATTTGGCCATTCCAAGATCTCTTGCAGAGGTAAACTAACTTGTGTTAAATGTGGAACCCACGACCACGATGACAACAACTGCTCAAACACTTCTCCTAAATGCGCAAATTGTAAGGGTGAACATCCATCATGTGCAAAATCGTGCCCTAAATGGAGTGAGGCGAAACGCATTCTTGAAATTAAGGTCACTAACAATATCAGCTATACTGAAGCTAAAAATCAGTTTAACGTTAACAAACCACCCAATAGCCTTAATTTTTCAGCAGCTGTCCAAACAAATAAACAACCCTCAATGGTGAGTGTTGCAGTCCAGACACTCCCTCATAATAGTAGTTGTACAGCTAACTCTGTTCAAACCAGCACACCAATAAAAACCAACTTCATAAAACGTACTTCCTCGGAAGCAAATAGACTCAGCAAACCAAAGATGAAAATAAATTTAAAAACCCAAAGTTCTTCAAAAAAACAAATTAGGTTGGCCAACTTCCGATCGGCACCAAACTTCAAACACCTTTCAGCCAAGGACTTTTTAAAAGAGTCCAAACAGAAAAGCAAAAAAATTAAAGAAGCCGAAAATGACATCACTGATTATGCATCTGATATTGAAATTTCTAATGCCATTTCCCGTCTCCAGGAAGATGGGATAGATACCTCTCTTACTCACAATGAAGACACACAAATTAATAGGACCAAGAGTCCTATCCACTTCCCTTAATGGCGCGTTCTTCCATTCTCCAATGGAATTGCCGCGGTTTCCAAGTTAACATTGATGATATTAAACACTTTATTCACACTTACTCACCTATCTGTGTTGCTCTCCAAGAAACCTTCTTAACTCCTAGCCGTGATCCCATACTTCGGAACCATGTTATAGTCCGTAAAGATAATGAAGTTGGTGACAGGGCTTGTGGAGGGGTTGCCCTCATAGTCCCCAATAGTATTCCAGCTTCTGCTCTCCAACTCAACACAACACTACAAGCTACTGCAATTCGCATGTATACTCATGCATCCCTTACCATCTGCTCAATATATTTGCCACCAAACGAACCCATTAATTTTAAACAGTTGTCTCTTTTGATTACACAACTTTCACCTCCTTTCCTCCTCTTGGGTGATTTCAATAGCCATAATCAGCTTTGGGGGTGTAATAATACAAATTCTCGTGGCAGAATAAAAGAAAACCCTTTAATTAGTCACAATTTAACATGTCTTAACAATGGCTCTTACACATACTGACATCCTGCATCATGCAGCTTTTCAACGATTGACCTCTCCATTTGTTCACCTAATGTCATGCCAAATTTTTCTTTTGATGTTTTGGATAACCACTTCGGTAATGATCATTTCCCAATCATCTTAATCGATAATCGGAACTCTCCATGTACCACCACTAGACTTCCAAGATGGAAAATTGAAAGAGCAGACTGGGACAGTTTCTGTATAAATGCCGTACTTACCGAAAATATAGTCTTACAGGGAAATATCAGTGAGACCACTTTGTCTGTTACACAGACAATACTGCAAGCAGCCGATCAAGCTATACCTAAAACATCCACAAAGTACCCCAAATTTCCAAAACCATGGTGGAACTCTGATTGTAGCGTTGCTTATAAAGAACAAAAAAAGGCTTGGAATAGATTTAGACGGTACCCATTAATGGAAACGATACGTCTTATCCAACCTCCACCCTCAATAGCAATGGGATTGTTGCAAACAATCTTCCAGATATTGCAAACCTACTGGGAAAAATTATCTCCCAAACATCCAGCAATAATACCTATGATCCAAATTTTCATGTAATTAAAAACAGGATCGAAAAAATCCCACTCAAATTTCACTCCAGAACAATTGAGCCTTATAATTCTCCTTTTACAATGTATGAACTCATGAGTGCTTTGCAAACTTCAAGAAATAGTGCTCCTGGTCATGATAACATTCATTACTCCATGCTTAGACACTTGTCTCAAAGGTCAAAGGAAAATCTACTTAACTTATACAATAGAATCTGGATAGAACATTGCTTTCAGATTCTTAGCGAAGAGCAATTATTAACCCTTTCCCAAAGCCAGGTAAAGACCCAAAAAATCCAACTAACTATCGGCCAATAGCATTAACAAGCTGTCTATGCAAATTAATGGAGAGGATGGTAAATCAGGGTCTTATGTATTTCTTGGAATCCAATAACTGCATAATGACTTCTCAAAATGGCTTCCGCCGCATACGCTCTACTACAGATAACCTTCTTCTGCTTGAAACAAGAGTCCGAGAAGCATTTGTCAAATGAGAACATCTAGTCTCTATTTTCTTTGACATAGAGAAAGCCTATGATAGAACTTGGCGTCATGGAATGCTTTGTGACCTTCAGGAATATGGCCTCAAAGGAAACATGGCATTTTTTATTCAAAATTTTCTCACTGATCGTACTTTCCAAGTTCGTCTTGGATCGGTTCTTTCTGATCTTTACAACCAAGAACAGGGTGTTCCTCAGGGCAGTGTCTTGAGTGCTACACTCTTCATTCTAAGGCTCAATAACATCATCAAAAAGGTCCCACACACTGTCCAAACATCACTTTATGTTGACGATCTCCAAATCTCTTGTCAATCCCGTGACATGAGCAGGCTAGAAAGGCAGTTGCAAATTGCCCTCAATAACATCACTAACTGGACAAATGAAAATGGCTTTACTTTCTCATTTAAGAAAACAGTTTGTGTCCATTTTTGTCGGAGGAGAGGCTTACATCCGGGACCAGAACTCTTTCTGGGAAATCATCGTATTCCAGTTGTTCAAAAGGCAAAATTTCTTGGTGTGTTATTTGACCATAAACTTACCTTCAAGCCACACATTCAGTCTCTTAAAAACAAATCCATAAAGCCCTTAATATCTTCAGAGTACTCTCCCATACATCCTGGGGAGCAGACCGTTATTCAATGCTTCGTCTGTATCGTGCTCTCATCCGCTCCAAACTGGATTATGGCTCTGTCATTTACGCCTCCGCTCGACAATCCATCTTGAAAGCTCTTGATCCTATTCACCATCAGGGTCTCAGACTGTACAGGTGCATTCCGTACCTCACCAGCTTTAAGTCTTTATGTGGAAGCCAATGAACCATCTTTAACATCAAGGCGTATGCAGCTGTCTCTTAACTATTATACGAAACTTAAATCACTGTCCCCTCACCCTCTTTGGGATGCCGTTTTTGAACCTCGTTCCACCTTGCTTTTTGGTGCTCGCCCTTCATGCGTCCCTTCCTTTGGTATTCGGATGGATAGACTAACCAGAGAGTTGGGTATAGATTGCCGGAGTATTGCTCCTTCCCATACTCATTTCTCTCCGCCATGGGTCATACCTGCCGTGGACATCCATTGGGATCTGGTTAACCACAGCAAAAGCACTACACCTAATGCTTTTTACCAGCAGTTATTCTCTGAATTTCGGGATCATTTTCAAGACTTTAATTTCATTTTTACAGATGGGTCCAAAACTGAAACAAATGTGGGTTCTGCATTTGTCATTAATAACAGTGCCATTGCAGAAAAAATCTCCCCATCATGCTCCATTTTCACAGCAGAACTTTATGCCATTTCCATGGCTCTTACATATATTTCAACTCATAGCTTAACTCATTGTATCATCTGTACCGATTCTCAGAGCTCTTTAAGAACACTGGAATCCTTTAAATATTCACCTCATCCTATTTTATCCAAAATCCATTCACAGCTGCAACACCTGCACGATCACTCTAATATTAAATTCTGTTGGATCCCTGCTCACATTGGTATCAAAGGGAATGAGGCTGCTGATGCAGCTGCGAGGGCAGCGGACTCGCCACTTGCTTCTAACCAATTTCTTCCTTTCTCTGACCTGAAACCAATTATCAAGACCTGTGTGAATCAAAGGTGGCAGGAGGAATGGGATCATCAAACCAATAACAAATTGCATAATATTAAACATACAATTGGTAACTGGCCCTCCTCATACCGTAAAAATCGGAAAGAGGAAGTTCTCCTTGCGATATTTCGCATGGGGTATACCCATCTCACCCATAGACATCTGTTGGAAGGAAAACCAGCACCTATTTGCCAAGTGTGCTATGAACCCATAAGTGTTTTACACATTTTGACTCAATGCCCCTATCATAGACTTGCTCGCACTCTTACTTTTAACTCTTCATCACTGTCTGACATTTTAAATGACCATGCTGACCATACGCATGTTTTTAAATTTTTAAAAAGTACTGGTTTTTACTACAGTCTTTGATTTTACCATGTTTGGCGCAGTATAGCCCAGATGCTCTTGCGCCATAAAAAAGCCAAACAAACAAACTTAATACTGCAGATATAAATAGGCTAAATGGAACACAACAAGAAACTATCATTATTATCACAAATAAATATCATGTAAAAATTATAGAAAACCCAGAAACCCTTTTTAATCTTCGGTTAACCGCTGCAACCTCATAAAACATATGGCATGTTTATATCTGTCATTTGGCGTCCCCTATGAACAACCGTAGTAATTACTCCGAAAGAAAGTGGGGACACCCTTAAAATCACGTCAGC
>QLNU02014008.1:0-15831 GCA_006491805.2 Dysdera silvatica
TGTTTATAGTCATAACTCCCTAGATATTCATTTCCGGCCCCCCCATGTAAAGGTCCATTATGAACCATTTTACACAAGGATCACGGCTATACACTTTTGATACGGGGCTTTCACGCTGTGTGTGTGTATATATATATATGGCCTGCAAAAGGGTTGCTGGTATCTAACTGGAAGGAGACCCACACGCTGAACGTATGTGACGATGTGTGGAACCGGCCAGGCCAGTAACCTAGTGTCCTACCCCGCCTTCAAGTGGTGCAGGCTGAGCTTTCTATTTATGTGGCAAATTAATATTTGCTACACGGATAGAAAGGCGGAAGGGGAGGGCTAATTCACCAACCCGTCTAGCCAGCGTGGTGAAATTATGGCTAATTCCTCCATTATGTTGACACACCAGAAACCATGGCCCCTAGTCTCCAGGTGCTGGAGTGCTCCTGATCAAGGCAGCGGTCAGTGTGGCATGAAAGCAGGGGGTGCTAAGAATCACTGGAATGGCCCAGGCTGCCGTTTGTTATTGACCTTGGCTACGTTTAATGGACGATCCCTTGCTTCTGAAGCAAAACTTCAGGAATTGGAAGAGGAACTAGACAAGATCAAATGGGACATTGTAGGACTCAGTGAAGTTAGAAGAAAAGGTGAAGAGTTGGTGGAACTTAAAAGTGGACATTTGTTTTATTATAGAGGAACGGAAACTGGAAGAACAAGTGGTGTTGGCTTCTTAATCAACAAAAGAATTAAAGACTGTCTTCTGGAAGTTGAAAGTACATCAGATCGAGCAGCGAGGCTCGTTGTTCAACTAACCCAGCGATACCAACTTCAGATAGTACAGGTATATGCACCAACATCAAGCCATACCGACGAAGAGGTTGAAGAATTTTATGAAGAAATCAAAGAGTTACACACCAAAGGGAAACAACATATCAAGCTCATCATGGGGGATTTCAATGCAAGAATTGGACAACAGGAACAAGGAGAGACATCGGTTGGTAAATACGGATATGGGGAAAGGAATGAACGTGGCGATCAACTCATCGAATTTGCAGAAGCTGAAAACCTTAGCATCATGAATTCATTTTTTAAGAAGAAACCGCAAAGAAAATGGACATGGAAACACCCAAATGGGGGAACTAGTGAAATTGACTATATCCTGGCAAACAAGAAATCAATTATTGAAGATTGCAGCGTACTGAACAGATTTAATACTGGAAGTGATCATCGAATGGTGAGATGTAAAATGCACTTAAATACTAAACTAGAAAGGCAGAAGCTCATTAGGAAACAAGTATGTAAGAGGGTGGATTTAAAGAAACTGAAAGTAAATACCGAGGCATTCAAGTTGGAATTAAAAAATCGCTTTTCTGCACTGGAAGGACTTATTGAAGAAGTTGACATCTCAGAAGCAAATGAAAACATTGTTAAGACAATAATTGAAACTGCTGGGGAAATTGGTGGTGTAATATGTAAAAAGCAGAATAGCAAATTATCTGAGAAGACGAAACAACTCATGAAAAGGCGAAGACTTATGAAGGTGGACAATCAAAATACCAGTCGCAAGATCGAGTATGTAGAACTTTGCAAAACTTTGCGCAAAAACATGAAAGAAGATATAAGAAAATTCAATTGTGAGTTAGTAAGGAAGGCCATTGAAAGCAACAAGAGCCTTAGGGTTGTTAAAGGGAGTTTGTCTATTGGGAAGAAACACATCATTGCATTAAAAGGAGAGGATGGCACTGTAACAAGAAATAGGGAAGAAATACTTAGAAGAGTTGAAGAATTCTACAAAAAACTATATGAAAGTAACAGTGGATTAAACGAAGACTCTGAGATAGTCGAAGGAACAGCTCCTAAAATCTTAAAAGAAGAAGTAGCATTTGCAATAAAAAGTATGAAGAAAGGAAGAGCCCCTGGCGATGATGGCATTACATTAGATATCTTAAAAGAAGCTGGAGAACATGTAGAAGACATACTCGCAAAATTCTTTACCAAATGCCTCAACAGTGGTAACATACCAAACCAATGGGATTCTGCAACAGTAATTCTTTTGCATAAAAAAGGTGATAAAGAGGATTTAAAAAATTACCGACCAATTAGCTTGTTACCTGCTATTTATAAAATCTTCACAAAAGTGCTAACACATCGCCTGCAGAAAAAATTAGATGCAGCTCAACCAAGAGAACAAGCTGGATTTCGAAGTGGATTCAGTACAGTGGACCATATTCAAGTATTAAGAGAATTAATTGAAAGAACACATGAATATGAACTTCCATTGTGTGTGGCATTTATTGACTATGAGAAGGCCTTTGACTCTATTAAAACATCAGCAGTCATCAACTCTTTAAGATCAACAGACATTGAGGATGTGTACATTGACATGGTGAAACGTGTGTATAAAAATGCAAGTGCAAAATTTCGGTTACATAAAGATACCAAAACTATCAAAATTGGTAAAGGTGTGAGGCAGGGAGATACCATTTCTCCAAAACTTTTTACTTCAGCTTTACAGATGATTTTTCAGCAGATAAATTGGAATAACAAGGGAATAAAAATAAATGGTGAATATTTAAATCATTTGCGGTTTGCTGATGACATTGTTATTTTTTCAACGAACCCATCAGAACTCCAAGACATGGTACAGGAGCTCTCAACTAGAAGTAAAGAAGTTGGACTCAAGATGAACCTACAAAAAACTAAGATCATGTTCAATAATTTCGTAGAGGAAACAAAAATACAAGTTGACAACATTGAGCTAGAAATTGCTGATTCATATATTTACCTTGGCCAGCTGATTTCAATGGATGGCAACATTATGAAAGAAATTGCCTTTGTGTCTAAAAAGAAAGGTCTTCAACCAGTGTGTATTGCCAGTCCTCTCTTATGGATCAGAGACATGGAGTCTAACAGTTGGAGCAATACGAAAGTTACAGACAACGCAAAGGAGCATGGAGAGGTGCATGCTTGGAATAACTAGGAGAGATCGAAAAAGAAACACTTGGGTGAGAGAGCAAACTAGAGTAGAGGACATCATTGTTAAAGTAAAAGGGCTGAAATGGCGATGGGCTGGGCATATTGCAAGAAGAACTGATCAACGATGGACAACAGAAATTCTGAACTGGATTCCAAGAGACCACCGAAGACCTAGAAAACGTCCTCAAACTAGATGGGTGGATGAAATAAGAAAACAGGTTGGGGTGACGTGGAAACGAATGGCCCAGGATAGACTTGTGTGGAAAGCATTTGGAGAGACCTTCATCCAGCAGTGGATAGATAATGGTTGAATATGATGATGATGATGATATATACAAAGAATACACTGTGTGTATACAAAGAATACACATTTTTTGAGAGACACACACATTTGACGTATTTTGTTATAGGGTGAATTTTCTTTCCAATACTGAGGTGATTTGTCGCCAACTGCAAATCTATTTCTGCCAAGTTTTCTTCCACGGCATATTTTCAGTGATTATTGGTAAATTTGAGTTTGTGATGATATAAAAAGTAATTCCAGGTGTAATGACGCTTTTCTTAGCTAAAGACTCAGTGCTTCTTTTAATCTGTTCCTTATTACATGTACATGATTGGATAATTCACAAAGTTTCGCAATACAGTCGAAACCGCTTATAACGAGCATCAAGGAACCGACAATTTTGCTTATTATATTGGGATTCACCTTAAAACGGTTTGCTGTTAAAAAACGACGAAAGGGCGAAAAGGAATAACAACCGCGCTTTAGAATTATCCCGGTCGCCAAAGGTGCTAACTTCCTTCTCCGGTATTCGTTCTCGGATGACGTCTGCGACGTTTTGCGAGTCGCGAATTTTTCTAAATGTTTTGAAAAAAAAGAACACCGATGCTGTGGCATGAAGCTTCCTAGTATAAGTCAGAATATGACGGTTGGGGTTTCGTTTCGTTGAGTAAATATGTCCTGCTTTCCTTTCAACGACGTTAACGACCGCTGCATGTACAGAGGGGAGGCTTGTTTTTGTTTTTTTTGTTTTTTTTACTACTATTGCAAGCTTCCGAATTGCAGAAGAGTGCGGTACCGTGCTCTACTGGTGGCTTTTGTGTGTGTGTGTGTGGGTGGGTGGGAGTGGGGATGTGACAGGAGGTGTGGAGCCACCCCCTCCCCGACTAGGCTTTCACTGATTCAGGAAAAATACTGATTCCCAAAAGATACACTTGCGTACAAAAAAACATGGCCGACGCCCAGAGTTTGTTTTGACAACGTTCCAAGATACAAACTAGGCTTTCCGTATGCTGCGATTTAAGCTCCGGCGCGGTGCTTGAAATTCTCGGACTCAAGCGTGTAGCATGAGTTTTGCCGACGAAAGGAGCTTGGCGACCGGGATAATTCTAAAGTTTCAC
The DNA here is from genome assembly GCA_006491805.2 of Dysdera silvatica. NCBI lineage: Eukaryota > Metazoa > Arthropoda > Arachnida > Araneae > Dysderidae > Dysdera > Dysdera silvatica. Next base: position 4,366 of record QLNU02014008.1, read on the forward strand.
CGGAATAACATTACTTACATATATATGATACTGCATATCATATAGTAAAATATCATAATTTTTTATATCTTTGCCACACTCTAATGCCATTATATAAACTGGTCGTGTGCTGGCAGGAAAGTCCTCATCACAATTATTGTCTGATTCAGAATCGTTTGAAGCTTGCGTCTCAGTCATAATATCTTCAGAAGAAGAAATATCGATTATCATAACTTCCGGGCAAAAAAAAGGTCTTTTCTTTCGCTCCTTCCTCCCTTCCTTTATTTTTCCTCTTTCTGTTATATAAAAGGGGAAATTTTATTTTTAAACTCGATCTACGTAAATTAGGAAGAAAATTTACCATATTGTAGCTCGCTGTAACAGATTTTTGTCTATGTAAAGGGCGTTTTCATCCTACAAACAAACAAGTGGGGTTTTTTTTTTCTTTATAATCGAATTCTCGCTCTAATCGATCTTAATGTAACTCGGTTTAACTACACGTTTTATTATTGCAATCAGAGACGGATTTAGGGCGGTGTGACTGATTGGTTCCGTTAAGTGGGACGCAAAATGGTCTAATGACTTTGACGTGTGGAGAAGTTCAAATCCAATCTCATTGTCAAATCACTCATTCTCAAAAATATTTCAATAATTAAAATTATATAATTTCTAACAATGCAGTAACTACTTTAAAGACCTACTCTCAATCACAAAATTTGCAGATGAGCAGTTATCTGCTCTAAATATTCTGTCCATTGAAGTAATATCACCTAAACTAAAGTATTCATTGAAGTAATATCCACAAGTCTCCATAGAAGTAGTGTTGCTCGGGAGTTGAATACAACACATATACAAGTTTATATACATATACAAGATATACAAGTTTGTAGAGGTAAATACTCGAAAGACCATCTTGTTTAACAAATCTGATCAATTCCATATGTTTTCTTATGAATTTTTTTTCTCGCTACTTTTAAAAACTTTTTCTACAGGTTTATCTTATTAAAATTTCAAAAGTTAGAACTTTAAAGCTTATTTATTTTTTAATAAATTCATTATTCAAATAAACTATAAATCAGGGGTCTTCAGCCTTTATCAGACCAAAGGCCAATTTTGCTTATTCATGTTACCTCGCCGGCGGTACTACTGTACAAGCAATTTAAGAATTGAATAAAGTCAGATCCAGAGTGCGTACGTAAGGAGCACCCTTTAGATCCGTCTTTTTTGCCATTTTTTATTAGATCTCTATATAGGTTTTGAGCGCTCTTTCCCGAAAGTATTTTCTGCCTTCACCCCTGATACTGAATATAGTGTATATATTACAATGTAAAACACGATTATTTTTTGTTATTAAAATATTAAGTGAAATCAAGCCTTTTAGTAAGATTTTTGGCACTAATTATTTATAGGTTATAAATTACTCGAAAATAAAAGAGTAGTTTTATAATTACTGCTTACAAGCTTATCACCCTATTTGTTCCTATTTGTTTATATATGTTTGTATATTTGTTTCTATTCTAAGCTTATCACTATTAGGTCTTATATTTGATGTTTCACTCGTAAGGAGTTTTCAAGGTGTACGTCGACTATTCTGAACCAAACTTTTGATCTTACCAACTGCAGTCTTGAAAAGAGCTGTTTGCAGACGTAAATGCTCTTGAATAGTAACATGGTTTTCAGAGCATGCAGTCAGATAGTGGGGAAGATGTTCATATCAGCATATTTAGAATAGAATTGATTCAATAAGTCCTCAGTTTATTTTTTTAATCATCGTTGCACTGAAAATCAATAAAACTACCCTTAATGCTCGTATACGCTAGAAAACTAAAGTGAAATACAATTGAGGGGACACTGCGTATTCTTTCAGCTCTCTAGCGTTTTAAGATATTTATTACGAAATGTGAAAATGCGAACAGAATAAAATAATATATAAATATGAGACTCAGAGGGAGCAAAGGGGGTTATTTTTGTAAGAAACAATCTGTATTTTTTCATGAGCTAGCGGGCCACAAAAACACATGTAGGCAGACCGCGGGTTGAAGACCCCTGCTATAAATTATCCTTTACTATGTTGCATTTAATTACATGCCAAACGCTATTCTAAAAGACTCCCAGCAACAGCTACAGTGAATCTATTGAGAACATCCTTAACAGAATATTCTGAAAATAAAGTAATATTTAGGGGGTGACAAATTTTGGCTCCGCACATGGCGCCATTTACCTAAGTCCGTTTTTGTTCACAATTAATGGTTTATGCAATGTACAAAATTGATGGAATATATATTCTTAATTATTAGGAACTTATGGATGGATTGATGGTAGTATGGCCCCACACAAAGCGCCATATTACCCAAGTCCGTCTTTGGTCATAATTAATGGTTTATAGAGTGTACAAAATTAATGGAATATATGTTCTTAATTATTAGGAACCTATGGATGGATTGATGGTAGTGCTGTAAATTATGTGCACTGGGAAGACGGGGAGCCAAATTCTCTGGAGGAAAGATGTGTTGAAATGGACACGAAGGTGTTAACTTGGAATGATATTAAATGCAGTGAGCGGCGAGGATTCATTTGCTCAACTCCAAAAAGTAAATTACACTCAACAATTATTTCGCACATACAGAATGTTCTTCAAGTTCGATGTAGATTAAAACATGAATAATTTCTGCAGAAAATATAGCAATCGGTGAACTGCGATACAAAACTAATTTATTCAAGTTCCAGGGGAAGTAGAGGTCTTTGTTCTGATTTGTATTTTTTTTTTCATTGTAATACCTTGATTGGTCTGGAATTAATTCCATGAAAGGATAATAAATCTGATCAGTGATGCGACTGAAAAACGACGGTAAATGCTGTCGACATAATTTTGCAGCTTATTCATCTGACGATGGCAATTTCAAATAAACAATGATATAAAAATATACTAAAACGTAAGTAAATAACTTTGCATGGAATTGAGGATTGACTCCCTGTGTGATACACGGATGATAAAAATACATTGACACAGTGGATACAGTTGTAATAAATTAATGCTCCCCACATTCATTGCTACGAAAGCTTCCTCGAAGATGGCTCAAAACCATTGAGAAACGTTTTAACGCAGAATTAAATTAATTTGTTACAACAATAGCTATTGTGAAAATATGATTTTTGGCGTACTATACAAAATCAAAATTAAAATACAGTTTACGATGCATATTTTCTTGCATATAACACAAATAAAACACTCAATAGCATTTCGACCAATCAGGCGCTAGTCTTCATCAGGAGATACACACTATGTTGTTTATCTATTGATGAAAACAGCACCTGATTGGTCGAAATGCTATTGAATGTTTTATTAGCGTTATACACAAGAAATACGTTGTAAATTGTATTTTAATATATCTATTGTGTCAATGTAGTTCATCATTGTAGCTTTGGTATGTTATAGATCGTTTATATATTCCACGGAGCTGAAATTACGGGTATTTTAAACTGCATACAAAATATAGGAACACCCTGTGATTATAACAATCATATAATTATTTTTGATTCTTAAAATTTCATAACATCACCTGACGAATGATCGTTATAAAATGAACATAAAGCCAATACCTATATGATTTTTATATTTTTAAATTCTGTACTTTCAGTTTTCATTGCCTCTGATGCTGCAGCTAGTAGGAATTTTACAGCCGATACTAAACGTATGTATCCCATGGCTTTACAAAAATTTTAATGCGGGTGTATTATAGATAATATACTTGACCACAATTGTAAATAGATAATTGCAATTGATTTTTTATTACTGCGTTTATGATTATATGAATGTATTAGTTTAAGTGCTTGTTAATTAGCAATGCCTAAAATTTTAAGTAATTGTCCTAATTTTGAAAATATAAGCTAAATTTTAATTAAGCCGAAATAATTTGTTTCTTCTATCATATTAGAAACTGTAAATTAGTAAACATTTAGTTATATTGTGTGTACCATGTAAATTCTTTTTTGATAACAACTATTTTAATCAATCTATATACAACCTCCTTAATTTTTGTACCTATTCTATTGTCTGCTTAATACCCGGAAATATACTACCAAATTTATTTTTCGACGAATCTCTACACTTCATGATTAGCAATAAAAAATAACATGACTAACACAATTGGACTTGATGTAAAAAAAAAGGTTGACAATCGTTTCGGAAGAGGTGGCTTTCCTTTCTCAAAACTAACAAAGGTCTGAGGAGAGTACGGAATGGACTTACTCAGAGGGTTCTATCTCGACACGTGTAAACGTGGAACCCATGCTGCCATCTATCGACAACCGGCGTAAAGCCTTTTATAAACGTTGGGAAGGAACGTGTTGTCGCGTGGGAAGTTAACAACTTTATCACTGTTCATAAATATACGTAAGGCTTCAAGGAAGTCCAAATGTAAGGCAGAATTAACTCTTGTGGTGAGTTTGGTCTCCGAGAATTCAAATCTGTGTCCAAAATCCCTACAGTGTTTAGCTAAAGCCGACTTTTGAAGTTCTTGGTTGCGACCATAGCTCTTGGTGCTCTTTAAAGCGAAACCGGAGAGCCCTACGTGTCTGTCCAATATAGCGCAATCCTCATTGGCATTGGACATTATAAACGCCCTAGATGGCAGCATGGGTTCCACGTTTACACATGTCGTGATTGGACCATCTGAGTGAGCTTACACCATACTCCACTCAAACATTTGTTAGTTTTGAGAAGGGAAGGCCATCGCCTCCGAAACAATTGTCAACCTTTTTACAATAAATTTAACTGTGTTAGTCTTGGGTTTTCGTTTTTATTTGCTAATCATAGTTTTACACATTGATTTCCCTTTTCAGTACATCTGTAAACTTCAGTATATAGGTACAGGCGTATGCCAAACGTTTGTAAGAGGGGGTCACAGGTTTATAAAAGTTAGTTACAGTGCTCCAATTACATATAGTTACATGTATATATACAAAATTTCATCGCAGCGTGGGTTACAACCCCCACCAAGACGCCCCTGCGTACGCCAGTGAATATAGGGTGTCTTCCTTTTCTAATTATATACAATAATCTCTCCCACTAACGACGTTCAAGGAACGGAGAGATAAAGTCGTTAAGCCAAAAAATAAATTATTGAAATATGCGTAATTTCGTAAAATATTTGTCGAAACCGCAAAATGCAAATATTCAAGAGTTCACCACTTAGAAAGAAGTTATTGAGATAGATTACTATATCTATAGACCTTACAACGAAACTAGAAATCTCTGAATCTTACCAAGGGACAACAGGGAGTTTAAGTCCTTAAATTAAAAAAAGTACTCATATTAAACAGCACAAACATAAATACTTTCTTTCTATCATCACAAATCTCATGTGAAAAATATAATACCGGAAAACCCATAATTCTACGCCTATTTTCACAAAACTTGGTTCTAAAATAGCGCGGGAAACATATTTTTTCGGCGCGAGGAATGGATATAATTATATTTATATATTAGGGGCTCAAACCTCATTAATAAAGGCGCCTTTTAATGTATATAGTAAAACATCGATTATCTGAGGTTTGCTTAAGCGAAATTAACGCAGAATTTCATGGCATATGGTTCTGTGTTCGATACCGCATTTGGAAATATCGTCGTGGTTTTGTTTTTTGTTGTTTTTTTTGCGAGGTTTACACACAAGAAACTGTTCGCCTTTTTCAAATGAAATAATTCGCTATAAAAATAAAATATAACTAAGAAATACTTGACTAATGCTAAAATAAGAGAATAAAACGTTTAATACGTAACAGTTTGACGGCCACTAACGAAGAAAGGGGGATTTTTTTTTGTCACAGTATATGGTCCTAAGTTCGACAGTGGGCATGGGAACGTCCTTACTTTTTCTTAAAAGATGTTTTTTGTACCTGCCAAATGAAGTGACACAATGAAAAAAAGGGGAAGAAGCGTTTAATTCCAAGAAATTTGAAGATTATTAACTAAAAAAGTAACTTTTCGCCATTGCATGGGGCCCTGTGTTCGACCGCAGTTGGAAGCATTGTTTTTTTTTTTCTGAAAAGTTTTTTACTCTTTTGAATGACACCATTCATCATAAGAACAAAACAAAGCGAACATTGAAAGACATTTAAAGAATACCATTATACGGAAAGAAAACCTTTACTAGACAGCATTTTCATAGTTACTAGCGACGAAAGTGTCTTTTTGTCATTTTATGAAATCCTAAATTCGTTACTAAACTTGGAAACGACTTTTTTTCCCCTTTTCAAGAAGCGACATGATGCAGGGAGGGAAAGAAGGTTTATTAGCAGGCAGTATTTGAGAGCCATTAACGAGGAGAGTAGCTTCCCGTCATGGCAAAGGGCTCAGTGTTCGATGGCGCACTTCGGAACGCTGTCTTTCTTTTTAACTCTACAAAAGCGATTCACATTTTCAAATAAAACTATTCGCCATAGAAATAAAACAACTAGCCTCAACTAAAAAACACTTGAGGAATACTAAAATAAGGGGATAAAACCTTTAACGGGAGATTGGTAGTCATTAACGACGAAGTCGCTGCGTAGGGTCGCAAGTTATATACCGGACTTGGGAATGTCATTTTTTTTCCTTAAAAAATTTAGTTTGATCCTAGAAAATGAAGCAAAACACTGAAAGACGTGGGGGGGGGGAGAATGTTTAATAGCAGGCATGTAATCATTGCATAAGGCTTTGTGTTCGATATCACACTTGGAATCACTATCCTTTTTCACCTTACAAAAAGTAGTCCACCCTTTCAAATGAAACCATTCGCGATTGAAAAAAACAGCACAATTAAAATAATAATTACTTCAACCATAATCCATAATAAATATCTGTTAACTCGAACTTATTAAAAACTTGTGTATTATTGTTTGTTTGTTTGTTTTTGTCCGTTAATTCTACTTTTGTATAAGCATTAGCATTTTAAATCGGAAATCAAACTCAAGGATGTCGCCTTTAGCCTATTATACCTGTATGCACGCCCGTATCCGGAGGGGGATCTTAGGGACCGGTCCCCCCCGGAACAAAATTTTTAATGGGACTTGGCTACGGCCTTGCATGCTGTGATTGTATCTATACATGCTGTAAATTTTTTTAACCCCCACCAAATTAAATCCTGTTTATGGTCTTTCCTATATTGTTAGCAATAAATCATAGAAGTATCTTGTATTGTGCAAAGGGTTTTTTAAATAACATTATATTTTTTTTACATTTAAAGTAATATTGAATGATTTTCGAATTTTGACTCTTTTTAGATGTTCGGGATCAACTTACGATTGGCGGGATCGTCAGCATCATAATTTGTATGCTGGTCATTGCTGTAATAATAGGCGTTATGACATATTACATTTGCCCACCAGCTAGGTGTCGAGAAGAACAAAGAATTATACGTATATCAGACGAAGATTATTTATGAATTCGTTTAAAACTTATAATAAAATTCAGCTTGTTTCCAAAAAAGGCGATTCAGTTCCCTTTTGTTCGATTTGTATTTCATATTGTGTGTGAATATTTAGTTAAGTGTTTCAAACCCAACCTACACACATGCATGTTGAAAAATCCCACTGACAAAGCAAGTACAAACGTTGTTTTTGTTCTACCTCAATAATAATGAAAATTGAATATTTATATTCAATAGCCTGTTTATTCTAAGCAAACCTATTTAATTTGATCAATAATGAACATGGCAACTTTTTTGTGCGTGTGGTTTTTGCAACGCAAGTGCAGAAATGTTCATTCTACTCCAGAACTGGGGATGAGACCAGACCTGCCAGTCATCGCTCGTTTATAAGCCATGTATTTTTTGATAGATGCTACATACGCGCGAGCAAACCACGGAAGAAGTGTTGAATACAAAGGAAATGCCGAACATTGTGGACAATATGGGGTGGGGGTGAGCGTTGTTCTAATAAACGACGACTCAAAGGATTTTCTAAAGACGAGATCACACTTCAGCCTTCAATGTGCACATTATTCATCGTTGCTTGCAGTAGCATCCCCACACCTTTGGACTCGGTGTAGGTCGGCATCCTAAATGGTACTTCGCAAGTTCCGTTCTCCACGATATCTACGAACAAGGATCCGGCAGTCATGGCACAAGGGATTGGACCCCGACTCAACAGAAAAACGATTCCTTCCAATTCAATATTCCAGTAACTTATTTTTGCCACCATTGTGTGCTTTATGGTCTATGCTGTAACGTGGAAGTTGCAGCAATGGAGGATGAGCTACGATCACTTTCTGAGGCAATCAGCAACAAATAGTACTTGACATCTCCCTCATGTTTTAATCTTCCATTAATGTTGTTGATTATACGGTATGTCGACACTTTCCAATGCAAGCGTCTGTTTTCCCCTTCGGTCCTGAGATTTCACTCCAAAGAAGATGCGTGGAACCTCCTTATAAATGGCCTATGTGTCTATTGACGACATGTACATATATTAAAGCTGTAATATATAATTTAGGAATAAATATATGAAAAAAGCACGAGAGTCCTCTATTCTAAAATACATATTAAATTAAAACAAATAAAATTAATAAACGATTGCAGAGATGCGTTTTGACAAGTTTGAGTAAATGTAATTTGTGAACTCTAAGGTGAAAAGTCTATTGGAAGTCTTCCGCTTTAGAATTGATAAAACTGTAACGCATTACTAAAATGTTTATTCTTGAGAAAAAATTAATACCCTACACTTTTTCACAGTGTCTTCTTTTAAGACTATAAAAACTATTTAAATCTATTTAAATGTGTTGTAAATCTAAAAGTCATCTGATAAAAACGAGAAACAAAACAATTTTATAAAATGTTTTATTTTGAACAAAGTTCACATTTTCTAATGCACGTACGTGATACATATGACGAATAAAATTATGTGCCAGCACTCATTACACTTTATGTGATTTATACACACATTAAAAAACAGTATTTCATAAAACTCACCAGGAGTAGCATAAACTAATTTACATTATAATATTTATGAAAAATCACGTTCGTAATATTATATGTTGACAATTGAGCTTTACTTAGAATAGTTTTCACACCAAATTTTTACATGAATGGTTAATGAGATGTAACAGGAGGAAGGAAGGAATAATATTTTTAACATTGTTTCTTGGGCGACTGTTTGTTTAGAACAAAAAAAAATCAAATATCACCAATAATTGCAAAAAAAACTACAATCCAAATTCGTTTAATTTCTATCTTTTTTACGGATATATTGAAGAGGATGTTATTTAATAACACCAGCTGGCCAGAAAAACTGCAATTTCTTATTGAGAATAAAGAGAGTATTTACATATTCATTTGTAAAAGCTTATTTAAAGGGAACGCTGCAGAATTTAGTAATAAAAATACATGAATATGAAAAAAAACACCTTTGGAATTGAAAATAAAATTATAGGTTTCAGTAGCATGGGGCAAACATAATTCATAAAATATATGTTGCATATCTAGCAGCTCGTTCAGTTCTTTGAGAATTTGTTTAGATATGGTTTATTTGTTACCAATTACTCTTCAGTTCAGGTTGCTACATTTTTATGTTCCGATACCTACCGCCAAATTTGTGCGACAACGTTTTTCAGTTCACCAAAAAACGAAATGATTATCAGTACTTTGATTGCTTACTGAAATATCACTAACACGCAAATACACCAGAGTAGTTTTTGGCTTCGATGATACTGAGTATTAAAAGTTCAATGTCTTAACATTCATCGACGTATTTAAAATAATTTGACGTAGCGTTACGCAGATTAGATTTATAAGCAAAAAACAACTTTATAAGCGTAAGTAATGTCGTTAAAACGTTTTAACAACATTACTTACGCTTATAACGTTGTTTTATGCTTATAAATCGTTCATGGACGTATTTCATCGTTTGATTATCCAAACTTGTCTTGATGCGCTAGGGTTACCGAAGTCGTCTAACGTGGTCGAGATTTTGTATTTTTTCATTTTGGACGAAGTGCTCGGAGAAGTTAATAAATCATTTTTCTTTTCTTCATTACCGAAGAGACCTCGATTTTTAGAATTTTTTGAAACTATGACAAAAACATCGGGATTAGAACTTGCACTGTTGGAGAGAGATAAATCTGCTGAGGAATCGCTGATGTCTCCTCCAGAGGCAGTAATAGGTGGTGCTACAAAGAACGTTGGAGTAGACTTCTGTGGCAAATCAGCATACATATCAGAATGCTGAACTGCTGCTGGGGAAGTTGAAACATCAGGATCTTCAATTACTAGAACAGAAGGCATGCTTTCCTGGTTGGGGTAATCTAATAGTTGCCTTACTACTGAATCAGCTAAATTAAGATTACTATTACTTGATACACTGGGCTTCCGATATCTCGATGGAAGCCGTAATGTTTTAATTTGGATATCTGATGGGAGAGAGCTCAATGCAGACATGGCATGGTATGTTGGTTTATAATGGCGGTCAGCGGATAAGCTTGAAAATACTAACGACGATGGCAAGGCGGTCATAGGTGGCATCAGGGATATAGTAGATGGTGGCAGAACTTTTGTGGGTGGAGGGCTGTAGTATCTGTACCACGGTACACTGGCCATAGGCGTAGAGACTCGATGTGGAGTTGATGGAGCTTGTTGCATTTGTGGTGGAGGTGGCGGTTGTTGAAACATATTTGGAGGCGGTGGTAGATACTTTGGATAATGGCGTTGCGCTGACGTCTTCAATGGATCCCGAACAAATTTCATAAATGGCTTAAGGGGATTCAAGCTGAATTTGGAAGAAGCTCGAGATTTAGAAATTTTAAAGCGATTCAGCTGTGTCAGAGCATCAGGTACTTGGAGTAGAGTAATCACAAGGATCAGCAAGACATGATTCATCTGAAATGACAAAATATATTTTTTTCATTACATTAATATACATAGGTAGTATACTTACCATAATAAACATTGAAGTCCAGTAAAATGTTCGCCCGCTAAGCTAATACCCACTCTCCACAGGGCAATAATTAGTAAATATTATATTAAATTAAAATAATTTAAGGATAAAAATTATATCAGCGCCTAAAATTCGCAAAAGGAACCTCACCAAAGAATTCGAAGCAGAAATTTGACTCCAATTTGGCGTCGAAATTCTTTTAATCTCGCCAACTGGTGAAAGAGTTGCACATTCGCGTCACAGAAAATTATGGCAAAAAGTTCATGACAATTTTTGCACACTAACCTCCGTATTCTAGAGACTAACCTTTTCTAATAAATTTGTCAGATGGTATCTGCAGCGTTTTGTATCAGAATATTTCAGTCTCATACGAAAAAAGTCCGGAAAACTTAATAAATGCTTAAGTAATGAACATGTGTTGATTCTATTCGCAAAAATCCATCTCCATTGACCAAACAGTAAAGCTTTTAATTCGTTTCCTTTTCTTTCCCCGTTATACGTCATCCACGTACTATTATATCTACACATGCGCAGTGCCGGATTAACGCATGGGCTTTAGGAGCTTCCGCCAGCTAGAGAGCC
>QLNU02014009.1:0-13521 GCA_006491805.2 Dysdera silvatica
TTGTTTTTTCCCCATGGGAATAGCCAATATAAATTAGTTACGACTTAAACTGGACTGGAATTATCAACTTTCGGTTTGCTGCATCGGCATTACAGATATCAAGCTATTGTGATCAGATATTCATAACTTCGTTTTCGCATTCATATTCATCAAAAAGATGCTTTCAGTTTTCGTCAAAATTTTTCACCTTTTTACGTTAAAAATAATATTCAAGTTTCTATCTACTAACTGCAATCCGTAATATATATATCATATATATATATATATATATAAAAGTTTTCCTCGCCCATTCTTGGCGGAAACAGGCTTTGGGACGGGCAGAGCGCCATGTTCCCAAGCCTCTTTTTACATCACTTCTTAATGTGCCATGTCTAGAAACTTCCTGACAATGTGACACGTGTTTAGGATTGTGGCTTTTTGTATTTCAATGTAGGTGTTTGGGTCAATGTTGAGTATCTCCAAATTCGTCGCAAGCGTTTTTGGTACTATCCCTGTTGCTGAGATGACTAACGGGATGATGAAGATCTTTTCCATACCCCATATATCTCGTACTTCATGTCTGAGATCTTGGTACTTGGTGATTTTCGTTGTGTAGGTTGTCTGTATGTTATTGGTGTTGGGTACTGCTATGTCGATTAAGTACGTGGTCTTATTCGATTTATCGACGAGGGTTATGTCAGGACGGTTATGTGGGACTGTCTTGTCTGTTATGATTGCTCTATCCCAGTAAAGCTTGTGTGTTTCGTTCTCATGCACGGTCTCTGGCTCATATTTGTAGTACGGGCATTTTTCTGTCAGAAAGCCAGCATTCGCTGCCAATTTCTGGTGGACTATTTTCGCTACTTGATCGTGTCTATGTTTGTAGTCTGACTGCGCAAGGATCTTGCATCCTGCCATCACGTGTTGGATTGTCTCCGATGCCGCATGACAGTGTCTGCATTTGTCGCTTTCTATGTCTTTTCTCTGGATGAATTTCTGATTGTTCCTTGTTGCGATCACTTGGTCTTGGATGGCTAGCATGAATCCTTCTGTCTCTGGCTGGAGAGTGCCTTTGGCCAGCCAAGAATTTATATATATATATATATCATCATCATATTCAACCATTATCTATCCACTGCTGGATGAAGGTCTCTCCAAATGCTTTCCACACAAGTCTATCCTGGGCCATTCGTTTCCACGTCACCCCAACCTCTTTTCTTATTTCATCCACCCATCTAGTTTGAGGACGTTTTCTAGGTCTTCGGTGGTCTCTTGGAATCCAGTTCAGAATTTCTGTTGTCCATCGTTGATCAGTTCTTCTTGCAATATGCCCAGCCCATCGCCATTTCAGTCCTTTTACTTTAACAATGATGTCCTCTACTCTAGTTTGCTCTCTCACCCAAGTGTTTCTTTTTCGATCTCTCCTAGTTATTCCAAGCATGCACCTCTCCATGCTCCTTTGCGTTGTCTGTAACTTTCGTATTGCTCCAACTGTTAGACTCCATGTCTCTGATCCATAAGAGAGGACTGGCAATACACACTGGTTGAAGACTTTTCTTTTTAGACATAAAGGCAATTTCCCCTTCAGGATAAAACTGTTTCTTCCAAATGCACTCCAGCCAAGTTTAATACGTCTGTTGAGTTCTTTCATAATGTTGCCATCCATTGAAATCAGCTGGCCAAGGTAAATATATGAATCAGCAATTTCTAGCTCAGTGTTGTCAACTTGTATTTTTGTTTCCTCTACAAAATTATTGAACATGATCTTAGTTTTTTGTAGGTTCATCTTGAGTCCAACTTCTTCACTTCTAGTTGAGAGCTCTTGTACCATGTCTTGGAGTTCCAATGGGTCCGTTGAAAAAATAACAATGTCATCAGCAAACCGCAGATGATTTAAATATTCACCATTTATTTTTATTCCCTTGTTATTCCAATTTATCAGCTGAAAAATCATCTGTAAAGCAGAAGTAAAAAGTTTTGGAGAAATGGTATCTCCCTGCCTCACCCCTTTGCCAAGTTTGATAGTTTTGGTATCTTTATGTAACCGAAATTTTGCACTTGCATTTTTATACACACGTTTCACCATGTCAATGTACACATCCTCAATGTCTGTTGATCTTAAAGAGTTGATGACTGCTGATGTTTTAATAGAGTCAAAGGCCTTCTCATAGTCAATAAATGCAACACACAATGGAAGTTCATATTCATGTGTTCTTTCAATTAATTCTCTTAATACTTGAATATGGTCCACTGTACTGAATCCACTTCGAAATCCAGCTTGTTCTCTTGGTTGAGCTGCATCTAATTTTTTCTGCAGGCGATGTGTTAGAACTTTTGTGAAGATTTTATAAATAGCAGGTAACAAGCTAATTGGTCGGTAATTTTTCAAATCCTCTTTATCACCTTTTTTATGCAAAAGAATTACTGTTGCAGAATCCCATTGGTTTGGTATGTTACCGCTGTTAAGACATTTGGTAAAGAATTTTGCAAGTATGTCTTCTACATATTCTCCAGCTTCTTTTAGGATATCTAATGTAATACCATCATCACCAGGGGCTCTTCCTTTCTTCATATTTTTTATTGCAAATGAAACTTCTTCTTTTAAGATTTTAGGAGCTGTTCCTTCGACTATTTCAGTGTCTTCGTTTAATTCACTGTTACTTTCATATAGTTTTTTGTAGAATTCTTCAACTCTTCTAAGTATTTCTTCCCTATTTCTTGTTACGGTGCCATCCTCTCCTTTTAATGCAATGATGTGTTTCTTCCCAACAGATAAACTTCCTTTAACAACCCTAAGGCTCTTGTTATTTTCAATGGCTTTCCTTACTAGCTCACAGTTGAATTTTCTTATGTCTTCTTTCATGCTTTTGCGCAGAGTTTTACAAAGTTCTATGTACTCAATCCTGGAACTGGTATTTCGATTGTCCACCTTCATATCTCTTCGCCTTTTCATGAGCTGTTTCGTCTTCTCAGATAATTTGCTATTGTGCTTTTTACAGGTTACACCACCAATTTCCCCAGCAGTTTCAACTATTGTCTTAACAATGTTTTCATTTGCTTCTGAGATATCACTTTCATCAATAAGTCCTTCCAGTGCAGAAAAGCGATTTTTTAATTCCAACTTGAATGCCTCGGTATTTTCTTTTAATTTCTTTAAATCCACCCTCTTACTTACTTGTTTCCTAATGAGCTTCTGTCGTTCTAATTTAGTATTTAAGTGCACTTTACATCTCACCATTCGATGATCACTTCCAGTATTAAATCTGTTCAGTACGCTGCAATCTTCAATAATTGATTTCTTGTTTGCCAGGATATAGTCAATTTCACTAGTTCCCCCATTTGGGTGTTTCCATGTCCATTTTCTTTGCGGTTTCTTCTTAAAAAATGAATTCATGATGCTAAGGTTTTCAGCTTCTGCAAATTCGATGAGTTGATCGCCACGTTCATTCCTTTCCCCATATCCGTATTTACCAACCGATGTCTCTCCTTGTTCCTGTTGTCCAATTCTTGCATTGAAATCCCCCATGATGAGCTTGATATGTTGTTTCCCCTTGGTATGTAGCTGTTTGATTTCTTCATAAAATTCTTCAACCTCTTCGTCGGTATGGCTTGATGTTGGTGCATATACCTGTACTATCTGAAGTTGGTATCGCTGGGTTAGTTGAACAACGAGCCTCGCTGCTCGATCTGATGTACTTTCAACTTCCAGAAGACAGTCTTTAATTCTTTTGTTGATTAAGAAGCCAACACCACTTGTTCTTCCAGTTTCCGTTCCTCTATAATAAAACAAATGTCCACTTTTAAGTTCCACCAACTCTTCACCTTTTCTTCTAACTTCACTGAGTCCTACAATGTCCCATTTGATCTTGTCAAGTTCTTCTTCCAATTCCTGAAGTTTTGCTTCAGAAGCAAGGGATCGTCCATTATATATATATATATATATCATAATTTAGGAGAAGCATGTAAACATATCATTTATCGTAAAGCTAAAATTCTTCGTTTTAAAGGGATTTGAAAAAATAAACAATGATACTCGTATTACCCAGTGGCCACTCGTGTGTTAGAAATGTAGGAGAGCTTTAAATAAATTGTATTTTAAACAAAATTATATTTTTACATAATATACAAAATATAGAAAAATTACATGCAGTTGTACTTCGGTTATTCGAATTTCGCTTAACAAGAAATCCGGTATAATCAAAATTATCTACTACGTTATTTTTTTGAATATTATTATTTTTTACGTGGATACCCGTTAGATATGTTTGGAAACAACGCTCATATTTATTTTTTGATCCCTCCGACCTTAACAAAGAAATCAATACGTGTCGTAGATATTGGACATACACGACGATTTTCATATATCAGATTTAAATGAAAAGATATATCTAAGTTCCGATATTAGAAATATATCCTAAATCATCAACGGTTATTTTAAAAGCATTTAATGTCTTAATTATGACATATATATAATTTATGACGTTTTTGATTATCAATATAGCACTTTGATAATATATAGTTAAAGGTCTTTTGTAAATAAATGTTGCAGGTCATTTTTTTACTTATATAATGGACATTGAATTTCGGAATTATTAAAAATTGTGCTTCTTCGACATCGGCTTTACCCCCTTTATTTCCCATAATCTACGTCTTTCTGTATTAGTTAAATATTTCAGTTCAACTGTTCCAGTTTAACAATGTACAGTTCAACTGCAGTTCACCGCGTAAAAAAATGTAAACAAGCGACACAAACGAATTGTTTCTGACACAAAAACAGATTAAAACACAATAAGAACATTTACACGTGCAACAGCAGTATAGCATTTTAACGCAGACTATCTCTGAATCGTTTCCAGCACCACGCAAATATGGATAAAGGTCACAGTTACAGCGCTGACGTCCTCTATCCCTGCAAGCTCGCGTAATTAATTATAGGGCCAAAAGAAAGAGTCGTAGCCAAACCCGATTTACTCCACAGAATGTGTGGACACATTAATCAGTTTACTTATTAGAGTTCTGGCCATAAAAATTTACAAATAGCTAATCACGAAAATAGTAAAATTGAGTTCGATAAATAAAATAATAAATTTCGAGGTAAATTACAGGCTGCTCTTCAGTCCTTATACACGAGTCGCAACAGGTAATACTGAATGATTTATTTCCTCATGTGATATAAAATTATGCGATAAATAAAATTTAAATTTCTAAACAGCATTTACTTTACCGCGCTTTGTACTTTCTCAAATTAAGAAATCCCCAAACTCCACCCTGTCGTGATATCATACGTTAAATAATTTGATGGTAATTTTGTCGCATTTGAGAAGCGCATTTTGATTTGTAAAAATCTTGATTTGTCATAAAAGTCTCCAGTGCAGACAGTAGAACGTTGAAGATTGAAAAATCCACAACCTTAATAATCTCCTTTTGAACATATGGAAAGAAAAGCATACATTTACATTAAGAACATCACTGTACATTATAAATACTTTTATATTCTTTTAGTTGCTCTTTCTTGTTTTCTATTGAAATTATTGGACATAACCATTAAGCAGCATATATGAATATATAATTATATTAAGAGAACTAAAAAAGAAACTCATCGCTAACCCTTAGATCTTTCTTGATTTAATCAAAAGCTATTTTTAAATACAAATATTCAGAGTTTTCACTGTTAATAAATCCTTTTCTTCACATTATTTTAACAAATACTTATTCGAATGGTAATGCCAAATCGTGCCATTGTGTATTGAGAGAGTAATGTTTTCACCATTTATTCCAAAAACGGAGACAAATGTGCATGAAGGCATAACGCAAAAGTGCTGGTAGTTAAAAATGCATGTATACGTTGAGAGTATGCATCATTTCTAAACTTTCTGACAAAAGAAAAAAGAAAATTATGAAAATCACAAAAATCTCTTAAAAGTTTAAATTAGTGGAAGGTAAACAACGATATCAGAGCACGTGAGTAACAATTGAGAAAACGAATATAATGCGATAGCTTTGCGCAGAATCCTGGCTCAGCTCTGCAATCAACAATTTCACTAATCTCATCCTAAAACCAGTCAGGCTATATCCGAAGGTCCTGAACAAATATTTGCTCAGAGTTATGAATGTGGCTTTAAGATGATTCGATGATTGATGGCGTTATATTACATACCTTAAAGCTTCGTACTAAAAGCAGGGACTAAAGCCTTTGATTCCTGGAACAAAATCTTCTGCAGAAATAAAATCCCTCTTATTACCGTAAACATTAGCATGTAGATGTAAATTAAACCACGCATATGTCCTTTAGAAATTACAAGAATTAAATATCTTGCTTTGTTGGGTTAATTGTAAATGAACATAATATAAACACCATGTTCGATTTAGAGTTTATGACCAAATTTTTTACAAACAGCACACGCAAGCCTAAAATACATTCGATTTTCTCACATCATTTAAATTAATGAAAATGTCAAATCAAGGTCCTTGTGAAAAAAGTTATACCTTTACATGGACATGGATGGTTCAACCTAGTTATTTTATGATGCATTTAATTAGTTTATATATAAATAAACCCCTTACTTCTTTCTATATCAATATTCATGAAACAAACATTCATGTTATCAAATTATTTTGGTCCCTTACATGTAATATCACATATATTACAGATCATTGTGGACACTTTAAACGACATGGCATGTGGCACATTTGGTACGGAGTTATCCACGGGGAGCTGCCACTCAACAGTTGAGTGCGAGAATTCGTGTGCCTTGGATCTCAAGCACTCAAAAGTCGAGTGTTGTCGCACGTTGTTGTCGAACGTTGTTGTCGAAAGTTGTCGAACGTTTTTTGGGATTCTTTTGCTAAGCCGAACCAATGGAGATATATTCATCTTTTTTTCACTGTCTTATAAAATGGATTCTTTAGACTAATCCCTATTTTATTCAGCATTCTATGAAATTATGATTACCCTAAAAAAACATTATTTGGAAATCATTGCGAAAAATATCATCGCATGATTTTCTGTCGGAAGACTACATTGGCAGCTAAAGCGAACCCGTTTTCATGGACGTGAGCTTTTTGTTGGTGGGTGGGTAAGATTTAGCCCAGTAGGAGGTATATGGTGAATATGGCATTATCAGGGTGATATGAATAAAGCTAGGAACTAAATAGCTCCCACACTATCCCCTCACCCATTTAGTAAAGGGCACGGATATGCCCATGCATGAAGGCAGGATTGAAAATGAGGCTGAATGTGAGCGTTAGGCCACGCCTTCTGTGCCCAAAACATTGAAAGAAACGCATTTGATCATTCTACATTTTAAGAGATCTCAGGACCTTTGAAAAGCACATTTTCTCCGAAACGTTTAGAAAAATATGATACCCCATATCTTTCTGAATTAAGTTTCAAATTATTTGATTTTTGTAACATGGAAAGCTTATATTCCAGATAATTAACTGCTGGTATGAATAATAATCTACTTCCTAATACTGAATTTTATTTAAATAGATATTAATATGGAAAATAAAACATTTATGAAAGACTTTAATCACTGCGCGCAACATACAATCAAAATTAATTGACACGAAAAGATAATTTTCCTCCCTATTGAAAACGATCTGGTTTAATATTCCCTAACATTTTAAAACAATACTCAAATATATATATATATTTTAATTATTATTTTTCATAAATCACTAATGCAATGCCATATTTTAATGAGATTACAGCTTCCTCTGGTGGCAAATTTGTATATTTTAACAATATCGGTGGGGGACTTTCAAGCACAGTAAAAGGTAAAGTAAAATACAAAATTTGATGAAAATATGTTTATTAATTAAAAAGTTATCCTTCGCGCAATATTGAAAATATGAGTTTTGAGTAAATCTTGATTGAACTTTAAAAATGGGAATATTTAATTGTGTGCTTACAATATTATATATCAAACTCCCCTGCTGCATAGATAATACCCTCTTTTTCACGTAATACTTTATTTTGAGATATTATTCTCATTTTTTTCTCGCTGTACGTGCATCAATAGTTGATGCTGCAGCTCATTTCTGCTCAGTCAAAATGTGTCCAAAATCAGAACGCAAGTTTAAGGCATTGGCACCTATCTTTAGTTCTAATACAGTCATGACATCTAATCTACCTTTGCAGCCATCACTAAAGTGAATGATGGCTTCATTATATGCTACTTCAGCAACTTTATGTCCTGCCTGTGATTGCTTCGGATGAGGATTTCGTATCATGGCATTCAGCGTTTTTGAAGCTGAGCGATTGAAATTCAAAAATGTGAATAATTAATTGTGTGCTTACAATATTATATATCAAACTTCCCTTGGCGCAGTATAGCCCAGATGCTCTTGCGCCATAAAAAATCCAAACAAACAAACTCAACTGCTGCATAGACCACACTCTCTTTTTCACGCAATAATTCATCTTGAGATATCATTCTCATTTTTTTTTCTTTACGTGCATCAATAGTTGATGCTTCGGCTCGTTCCTACGCAGTCGAAATACGTTCGAAATCAGAACGTGATGCATAGTTTACAACATTGTCACCTCTCTTTAGTTCTAATCATCATTCAATCTTCATCTAATCTACCTTTGCAGCCATCATTAAAGAGAATGAGAGCTTCATTACATGCTACTTGAGCAACTTTACGTCCTGCCCCTGATGACTTCGGACAAAATTTCCATATCATGATGTTTAGAGATTCATTTGAGTTTTGAATTTTTCCTCCGAGGCATTGTTTTAAAAGTTCAGGATTGGATAAATCTTTAAAAGCTGGTTTGATGGCTTTCGTCACAGCCAGTGGAAAGTTTTTCTTGCAATGAAAATCGTTTGCTGTACCATTGGCAAGAGCCAACTTGTATTTGAACCATGACGTTTCACCACTAGGACAAAATATGTGCAAGTGTTCTTCATCAGAACAACCCATATGACCATAAATGGTCCATACTACTTTCTGCAGACTACTAACAGAATCACAATGCTTTCTAATCGCATTCCCGTAATACAATGTTATTTTCTCGATAATCCTATTCATCAATCGTCCTTTTCCCGATATAGTTTTCCCATCGCTTAGCTTTTTCCCCTTCAATTCCTGCTTTATTTTTCGTAGACGTGAGCCCCCATTCGCTCCTGAATATGCCCGACGCATTCGATTTTTTGTACCATGCAATCTTTGCCATATGGTTGACTCTACGAAATCGCTGAAAAGGTTTTGCAGTCACCATCACCGATATATTCCTTATAGCGAACACCTTTAGATCTTGATCGCTGAAAGATGCGTCACCTGCCAGTCACTTCCATTTTTTCAGCGCTTCCTTCATGGTTCTTTATACACTGTTGTTGATGCTTAACTTTCCACGCTTCATATCTAGGCCTAATTCGCTGATCTTGCCATACTGTACATCCTTTGCAAAATAACGACATCACTTCACGGTGAACAACTTTACCACTTTCGGAACCGATAAGTGTACATACACCAATCAGCGAGGTATGGCCTCTCGTCTTCCATGTACCATCTCCACTGACCGCAATTTCATTCGAACCCGTTGCTTGAACTTCTTCATTCCTTGCACGTTCCATAGCTTGATTCGCTACAGAAGACAAAGCATTAACAATTTTTTTAATGACCTTATCATACGATTTTTGTCCAATGGGCGCAGGAAAGTCCATAATGCAACAAAATGTTTATAGTCCAGCGAGTCCTACACCGATACACCTAATAGCATATACTATCTTTCTGTTTATTTCAGATATATGTTTCCTCTTACCAAGCATGTTCAAGTTTCTAGAAGTATTTTTAATGACACAAACATGGCATGCAATTGAAACTTTGGCTGACAACCCATGCACATTATCAACACTAACTTTAATATCTCCTTGGCATGTTTTACATGATAAACAGTTTCCGAATTTTTTGAAAATCAGTCCTGAATCCGATATCATGTAATCAGCAACATTTTTTTCACACATCGTTTTAGAAAATGCTTCCACAAGCTTGCGTTTTGATTCACTTTTAGGTGTGACAGGGACAGTTTTGGGCCGAGTATGTTGGTTTCCCGAGAAACGATACTTTTTTGGCCTTTTACCTGATTTTCGTTTCTTATCAATCTCATCCATTTGAAATAACTTATACTATAATTTTTGCCACCCACGTATTAATTACAGCTCAAACTAGAGCTTGTGTAATTTTGGAGAAAAAGAGACGCTTTCCCCATCCTGGATTCGAACCAGGGTCCCTCCGTTTAGCCCGGAGTGTCTTGGACCGCTAGACGAATGAGGACAGGAAACAACGCTCTCTTTCTCCGTATGTAAAGATGTTAAGGTATTATTACCCTCCGCAGGGATAACACAATTGCCAAATATGGTCAACACAAGAAAGCCTCCGGGGCGAGAATTTTGTGAGTTTTCGTGGGGGAATTTATTATACTATAATTTTTGCCACCCACGTATTAATTACAGCTCAAACTAGAGCTTATGTAATTTTGGAGAAAAAGAGACGCTTTCCCCATCCTGGATTCGAACCAGGGTCCCTCCGTTCTTCCTGGCTTTCTTGTGTTGACCATTATCTGGCAATTGTGTTATCCTGCAGGTAATAATACCTTAACAACATTTGAAATAACCTTTATAACGAAACAAAAATGAAATAACAAATGAAGTAAAAAGGTAACGTAATAAAAATGCAAACATGCCGCACAGATAAACAGAAAACCACAAGACCGATAGATCGCCAACTCTAGAATAACAACAAACCGAAAGATATGCAACGTTGTTTGCTTCCTTCCTGTTTAAAAAAGTGATCTCAGAAGCTTTGCTGTCATTGATGAGGCTTGTCCCTTTAAATGACATTTTACATAAAATATGGCTCCACGGTTTTTATCACCAAATTCGCAATTTTTCGAATATTTAAATGTTGTTTATTTTAAAATAATCTTAAGGTTCAATCTCTAAAATACAGTCATAAAAAAAATGCTTTTTTTCCCGAAATTTAAAGGTCCTGAGACCCCTTAAGAGGGGTTACTTGCGAAAATGCATATAAAAAATATTTTTTTTATTTATTTTTAAAAAAAGAGTAGATTCTTACCGTTCAAATTGTACCCATTTTTTAGCTCTAGGTTACTTAGAACTATTTTTAAATGAATTTTACAAATGTAAGCAAGTGAATTTTAAAGGAACAATTTTGGGATAAAAGGAACATTCTTTCAAAAACTTTAGTTGTAATTAACTTATAATTTCCTATGTCCGTACATATAGGAATTTTACATACAATCTACGTAGCTTTTTTTTTGTTTCGTATTTTTGACATGAAGTAAGGGTAAAATCTTTGCTTTCAGAAGATTGTTTTTATTTGATATAAATATTTGTGAATTTTACAAATATTATATATAAAATGCCGCAAGCAAAATATATAAAGATGTTTGCTAACCACACAAAAAGTTTTTGTGTGTATCGAATGAGTATTTTTGGAAAAAATGCTCCCTAATGTCTCTATGGAAAACCACGTATCATTGTCTTCGTCCGCGAATCCCTTAACGTTGAAAAAAGAGAAAATTTACGGAACTTAAAAAAAAGCAGAATTTATATGAAGGTACATAAAAGAATTTTTTTACAGTGAAAAAAAAAATTGGGGGGTCATGACTCATGCGAAACCCCCCTTATATGAATGCTTGCCAATTACCGGTGGAATGGTCCTTTCGTCAAAATCTCTCTTAAAAGCTACCTCTATTCTGTGACCACCTCACTTAACGGACACAGACCATTGATTTTGATCCAACCTGATATGTGATTCTCTCTTTATTTCTTGAATTAACAAATGAATGAAAGGTTCCCAATTAAATTCGATTGGATTATTCGACACCTTTTCTTTAAAAATAATATTCACAGCAGCAATAAAAATAATATTTGTTTAATTTAATAAAAATGCAATAAAAATAATCATAATTATTTATATGGTTATCAATTAATCTTGCCTCATTTATCATTCCACTCGCGCCTTATAGGAGCGAGTGGAATGATAAATGCCACGTGGATTTTTGATTTGAATCGATTAAGATTATTTCATTAAATCTTCATGCCCATGTTTTCGGTTCAGTCTAGAGATTTTTAACGAATTTTGGAAAAAGAAAAATATATTACGTCTCAAGTTACTCTCGATATAGAGGTGTCACATTCCTGATGATCGCTGAAAGGTGAACCACCCATATCGTGGTCATTTCCCATGTTTCCAAACCTTATAGGTTAAATAGCTCAAGCGTTCGCTGGACAACTTTTAAGTGCATTATTTAATTACTACTTAATATATACTACCATCTTCTGTCAATTGTCACACATTGTAATTTCAGGTTTGAATAAGAATTATTATCGTTATTACTTGATGTATTTGTGTCACATTCCTCGTCATTTTATTATTATTGATTTCCTTTTACATAGCTCAGGACATATGCTATGTTAAGGTATTATTACCCTTCACAGGGATAACACAATTGCCAAATAATGGTCAACACAGAAAAGCCTCCGGGGCGAGATTTTTGTGAGTTTTTCGTGGGGGAATTTATTATACAATAATTTTTGCCACCCACGTATATGTAGCTCAAACTAGAGATTTATTCGTTTTGGAGAAAAAGAGACGCTTTCCCCATCCTGGATTCGAACCAGGGTCCCTCCGTTTAGCCTTTTCGGAGGTCTTGGACTGCCAGATGATGCATATCATAAACGTAATAGACGTAATAGACATATGCTATCATAAACGTCATTGTTTACTTCCGCTTGATATATGTCCCTTAAATTGTGCGACGAGATAATTTACTGGCTCGTAAAGATGTAGAAAGACTTATGAATGTAACAGCAATTTATTGGTTCATGACCAATAGTATATAATTCAACTAAATATACAAGTGTTCTGCCGCAAAAAGAACTTGAATTCATCCTGTTCAATAAATTATACCCAGGAGATCACTACGTAACAATTGGAACTTTCTGCCAAATAAAAATAAAACATATTACATAAAAACAGCCATGAGACTGAAAATAACTGAAAATATATGTAACATATTCCGTTTCTGTCGTCTATTTTTATTGTTTCCAGGAAAATACTCTATGTGATATAAACAAGTAGATCATTCAATATGTGTAATACTTCATGAGCAGTGTCCTGTTCCCATGTGGAATTGGAAACATTTAAGGACTTTCCCTGGACCTCGCATCTGGATAATTGCTACTTTTAATATAAATTTTGATTTCATCTCTCACGGATGTATGGTTCTTATTCAAGCATATCACCAGCCAGCAGTAGACTATATTATCGTGGTGGGACATGACCATCGATTGCAGCCATGGGGCTATATTTTTAGAACGAAAGTTCTGATTGAATAAATATTTTGCAATTCTCAATCAAATTGGCTTTTTGGCAAATTAAATTTGAAACAGCAAAATAAAATGCAAAAAAAAAAAAAGAAAAGTTCTAAATAGTGCTTAAAAAAGATCTACATAAAAGTATTAAAAGTTTATGTTTAAGATCGAAAAATATTGCAAGAAGACATTTATA
>QLNU02014009.1:13621-29044 GCA_006491805.2 Dysdera silvatica
GTTTATGAATGGTAATATTAAATAAAACAGCTACAACTATAGTTTCTGTATTTTAATTTCGTAAGTTCAAGGACCTTTTTTTTAGCCCAGTAAGTTCATTATCAACGACATAAATTAAAGGGACTGTCTACACCATCACTATCAGCGTAATAAATACGCAATTTATTAAGGAGCATTGCATGTGAAAATGAAACTAGTAATGCAACTACAATATTAATTTTATGGTAAAGTGAATGTCATCGAATATATGATCATTTCAATTAAACACTGCTTTTTTGATGTCTAAAACATGGTTCCAATCAGAATTCGGCCAACAACTTTTGAACCAAGACAGATATTGCAACCAAAGTTAGGTATTGGGAAGTAAAATGACCATGCACTCTTATACGAGATGAAAAGCAGCGCCCCTAGTGGCGAATTGAGAAGGTTAAAAATTTTATTTCGAAAAATAATAAAGATGGCGAAATATTTTCAATTAGGAAGTTGTAGAGCATCCTTCAGTTAGTAAGAAAAGACATACCGCTCACATGTAGTATGTACACGTACTGCCATGAAGTGAGGTGTTCCGGAAATTTCAATGCATAATTTTCAGTTAATACTTTCTAGCGCTTTAGAGGTTGAGTTGAAGTTCTTAAAGGAAAAACACATGATCTCTCTATTAGAACGTCAAAACGTTCTCAAAACGTTTGGAAAACTTTCTTTAGGCTATTTTATATATATATAAACTTCTTTTAATTTTTGTTTCCTATCTTTTTTTCTTTTTTTTTGTCGATTTGTTTCTATTTATTCTATTTCAGTACATTTCTTTCTGTTAATGTTTTCCTGTTATTTCCTTTCTCCATTTTACTATGCTTCTAAGTTTTAATACTTTTACTTTCCTTTTGCATGTAGACCAACGACGAACATTATAAATTTTAAAAATGCGACTTTAAATTTTGGGACATACGTACTGTAAATTCCGAAATCTTTCAACCAGTGGCCTTCGGGATCAGTCCATCCTTTAAAATCGATTGAAAACTGCTCGATGACTGCCATGCCGGATTCAGCACTTAAATCACAAGTACCGGGTTCAGGAGGCATATTTATGTACACATACATTTTTGCCACGCCAGAGGGTCGACCATCAGACGTCGTTCCTGTCACCTTGATGTGATAGGACTTGAGGTCTTTGTGACTCGCAAAGAAGGTTTGATTGATACCAAATCTTTCCATATCAACTAATGAGAAGAAATCGTTTTCTGATAAGATATAAAAGCTATTAAACTAAAGAAAGATCGTTTATTCAAACTCATTGTTCATAAACTATATAACTGATTTCACCGTCATGTGATGAATTTGATTCCGCAACTTAACGTCTTATTATCTTATCAACCAATCAATTTACTAACTTATCCACTGATCAACTTACTAACTTAACCACTAATCAACTTACTAACTTAACCACTAATCAACTTACTAACTTAACCACTAATCAACTTACTAACTTATCAACTTGCTAACTTATCAACTTGTTAATTTATCAATCTAACTTATCAACTAAGCGACTTGTTAATTTATCAATCTACTAACTTAATCGACTAATCAACTTTCTAACATATCAACTAATCAACTTACTGACTAATCAATTTCTAACTTACCAACTACTCAACTTCTAACTTATTAGTTTACCAACCTATCTTAACCAGAGGCGTATTTACGACTTTGCCGCCTTTGGACTCCGACAGATTTTGCCACCTGATCTTACCAACCGTAACCAAAGACATAAAAGAGATCTTGGTGTCTTTGTTAAATTCCTAATTTAACGCCCCTGGCGATTATTTCAAATTCGTCTTTTCACAAGTATTCTCAAATTTGGCGCCTTTTGGGCCTCTCTTAAGGCGGCACCCATGGCGTATTTCCCTTTGCGAATACGCAGTTACGCTTCTGAACATATATAATTCAGAATAATAATTCAATTGTCCACCAAAGAACTCAGCCCCACCTTTGCAAATTTCTCGGCGACGAACTTGTCTCCAAAAATTTGCCGTCGTAAGCTTTATCCCGTTTAGCCTATTAGTAAATCTGCCACTGATCCAAACCACTAAACTTTCTTTCAAACTTATCAATCTTAATTTATCAATCTTATTTTATCGACTACCACCCAACTTACCAACTGTAAAATGTTTTAAGTCATCAAATTCTCTACGGTTGAATGATGGCATTTCAACTCCGTACACATTCCACTCGTATTTTAATTTTCCATCTCCGCATTCCGATACACATTCAGCTCTTAAAGCTAGCCAGTCGTTGTAATTGACAAGGAGCCCACCTTCCACTGGCTCACAGGCCACCTTCTTCTCGCACCTGTAAAACCAAGTAGTTGTTTGGTTGGTTGTATTTTTATGGGCAACGCAATGTTTTCAAGGGCAACGGGGGCCATTCTGCTCCAGACAAGATAATACCATAATACAATATTAAGGATAAAATAAATCCAACATACAAAAGGTAAAAATGCATTAAATGTACAGTAAAAACCAAGTAGTTTTGTACTTAAAAAACATACTAAACTAGATTTTTCAGTCCAGCTGCGATGGTTAAATTCATTCATTTCGGGGAAGGTATTCTTTTTCACTTCTATTCTTTTAAAAGAATTCGTTCTTTTTCATTTCCATTCTTTTGAAAAGATTCATTCTTTTTCATTTCCATTCTTTTGAAAAGATTCATTCTTTTTCATTTCTATTCTCTAAAAGAATGTATTATTTTTCCATTTTCATTCTTTTGAAAGGATTCATTCTTTTTCCTTTCTGTTATTTAAACGAATCTGTTCTTTTTCATTTCCATTCTTTTAAACGAATGTATTCTTTTTCCTTTCCATTCTTTTAAAAGAATGTATTCTTTTTCCTTTCCATTCTTTTAAAAGAACGTATTTTTTTCCATTCCCATTCTTTTAAAAGAATGTATTCTTGAGGACTATTTTTGACTACGACCCCTCCTCCCCCACCCTGGCTAAGCCAATGATTATCATTTTCATTCATTCGAAAATTTTTGATCATTATCATTCGCTCAGTGACTTCACACATTTACAAACTTCAATAGTCTATACGTACCGAATAATGATACCAGGCGGCATCTTTTCAATTACGTCAAGAAACAACCATGTTTTTGCAGATCGGGTATCTTTTCTTAAAAACATCTCGATATGGTAGAAATCAGTAGTTCCCCACATGTCTGCCGTGTTTATGACCAAATTTCCTCCAACCAACTTGGATTCTTCTACAAATACAAATAGACATTTCTGAAAACATGAAAACATATTTGTGTTCCAAATCTAGTATGTTGATATCCATCATTTTATTTCAAGTATTACTTATTTTCTTTATTCTACTGACTTATACATATGTGCACGCTTATATGCATGTATAGAGGATAATATTTATATATAAAGAGAGAGGGGGGGGGGGTTAAATATAGTAAATTTAGAATCGAAGAAAAGAATAACAAAGAAAATATAAAGAAGAAATAACTGTGCAATTATCTAAGTCTAGCGCTCATTGAGCCACTGCTATATAATGGATAAGTTATAGTGCAAAATAGCAAATGCATATATAAGATGAATAGTGCATGTAAAAGACAACAAAAAACAAAAGAACATAGGGCGAGTAGGATGAATAAGGTTGAATAGAATTAAGGTAAGAGAAAAGATTAATGTAAAATAAAATATTCAAATATATCATCATCATATTCAACCATTATCTATCCACTGCTGGATGAAGGTCTCTCCAAATGCTTTCCACACGTCTATCCTGGGCCATTCGTTTCCACGTCACCCCAACCTCTTTTCTTATTTCATCCACCAATCTAGTTTGAGGACGTTTCTAGGTCTTCAGTGGTCTCTTGGAATCCAGTTCATAATTTCTGTTGTCCATCGTTGATCAGTTCTTCTTGCAATATGCCCAGCCCATCGCCATTTCAGCCCTTTTACTTTAACAATGATGTCCTCCACTCTAGTTTGCTCTCTCACCCAAGTGTTCCTTTTCCGATCTCTCCTAGTTATTCCAAGCATGCACCTCTCCATGCTCCTTTGTGTTGTCTGTAACTTTCGTATTGCTCCAACAGTTAGACTCCATGTCTTTGATCCATAAGAGAGGACTACAATACACACTGGTTGAAGACTTTTCTTTTTAGACCCAAAGGCAATTTCCCCTTCAGGATAAAACTGTTTCTTCCAAATGCACTCCAGCCAAGTTTAATACGTCTGTTGAGTTCTTTCATAATGTTGCCATCCATTGAAATCAGCTGGCCAAGGTAAATATATGAATCAGCAATTTCTAGCTCAATGTTGTCAACTTGTATTTTTGTTTCCTCTACGAAATTATTGAACATGATCTTAGTTTTTTGTAGGTTCATCTTCAGTCCAACTTCTTTACTTCTAGTTGAGAGCTCCTGTACCATGTCTTGGAGTTCTGATGGGTTCGTTGAAAAAATAACAATGTCATCAGCAAACCGCAAATGATTTAAATATTCACCATTTATTTTTATTCCCCTGTTATTCCAATTTATTTGATGAAAAATCATCTGTAAAGCTGAAGTAAAAAGTTTTGGAGAAATGGTATCTCCCTGCCTCACACCTTTACCAATTTTAATAGTTTTGGTATCTTTATGTAACCGAAATTTTGCACTTGCATTTTTATACACACGTTTCACCATGTCAATGTACACTTCCTCGATGTCTGCTGATCTTAAAGAGTTGATGACTGCTGATGTTTTAATAGAGTCAAAGGCCTTCTCATAGTCAATAAATGCCACACACAATGGAAGTTCATATTCATGTGTTCTTTCAATTAATTCTCTTAATACTTGAATATGGTCCACTGTACTGAATCCACTTCGAAATCCAGCTTGTTCTCTTGGTTGAGCTGCATCTAATTTTTTCTGCAGGCGATGTGTTAGCACTTTTGTGAAGATTTTATAAATAGCAGGTAACAAGCTAATTGGTCGGTAATTTTTTAAATCCTCTTTATCACCTTTTTTATGCAAAAGAATTACTGTTGCCGAATCCCATTGGTTTGGTATGTTACCGTCCCGGAAACAGCCAGACTCACCATCCTGTAAGATCCGTGCAATATATGTATAAGACCGGTAGGTATTATTTCAACACAGATCCGGCATAGTCGGAAAGAGAGCGTGGATTTGGGTATTTTTAATATGAGGGTTCTACTTTCTTGTGGTGTTTTTACTAGCACCTTCTCTTGGAATTATTGAATAAACTTCAAAATGTGATTTCCGCTGTTGGAATGTCAACTTGATGGAGCGATTACAAACCGTATTTTCACGAAGATTGCTCTGAAGTAGCTTTGCAAAGGCAATTTATCAGTGTGTCTCAGTATCAGGTTGTGAGCTGTCTTACCCAATCAAGGCTTTATAACACACTTTTGTCGTGAAACATATTGACAAAAAGCCCTTTATTTAATTATACAATATTAACATATACTACTTCGTTGGTTCATGGAAATGTTATGCAATCAGTTAATGACTTATAAAATATTTTACGCCTCAATTATTAAACAATAAACGTCAACAGAAACGAGATTAAAACTAGAAAAGGATCTTCCCTTCCAATGTAACATTTTCTCAATTTTTGAAGATAATCTCATAACAAGTTTTAGATTTATATTCTTTTCCAGTACAAACTTATGTCCTAAAGCACAAAATACAAATATTTCTTATTCCGTATTTCTGCTATCGCTTAAAAAAATATATAAATTTGACTAAATTATTATTATTATTATTATTATTATAGCGAGAAAAATAGAATCTCGAATGCAATGTTAGAAGAGTTTCTCAGTAATTACACGTTTTTGTCCTTAGCTGTGGCATAAGCTTTAATCACTATGTGCCGCATAATTGAGCAAAGCCAAAAAAATAGGTGTTTTTGTATATTAAAAAAAAGACGCCTTCATTTGCGGTTTTAAAAGAATTGCCATTTATATATATATATATATATATATATATATAACTAAAGGCTATTATTATCGTTAATGGAAATCGAACTGAGAGCTATGAAGCATGTTTATCCTTTCTTTCAAAGTGTAACTTCATATTTCGTAGCAAAAATAATATATATAATATTTTTAAAAATTATGTAAAATTGAAATGACAGGAAATTGACAGAAATAGAGATAGCAGAAACACAGTAAAAACATTAAAAATAAAAAATAAAAACAGAATAACAATAAATTAGCAAAAATATTTTCACTGCCAATAAGTTTAGCAACTTCATAGGAAATACAAAAATAGAGTCAGTAAGTAAAAACAAGCAATTTGAGATAAGAAACGGAGATAATTTGACGAAAATATCATAACAAATGGAAAATGAAAAACGGGATTCCACGTGTAGGAACTTTTTCAAGGGAGGCTCCAAGCACGTGGTCCTTCAGCAATGGAATGTTTCTGTATGGAAAGTAGCTTAAGCTAAAAAAATTCCACGCCTCACGACATTTCAGGAGCAAAAAACGAGCCGAATTAAAACGAATAAAATTTATGAAAATGATAAAAAATTGGGGGATATACATTGGGATGCAGACGGAATAACGATACAGCGAACAAGGTGTGAATAAAGTTAGGATTAAACGGAAAAGAGCTGAGTGGATGGTAACAGGGCAGCAGAGTTGCCAGCCTAAAGCTAAGGAAGCCAAAAGCGTTAGGAAAGCCTCCAAAATGGACAGATTTCAGAGCAATCTTTTATTAATCTATTAAAAAAGTAAGCAATGAAACGTTCCGATATTAGATTGTCTTTTCGTCTGCATCCGAGGAATTTAATAGCTTCTAAAAGGCTTGAGTCTTCCAGGCAAATTCTTTGGATTCTTTTTAATTGAGAAATAATAATATTGCGTTGAACTTTGATGCTTACATTAGATTTGAAACTAGACAACATCATCACTTTGAACGGGAAATTCATTCTTTTGTCATAGATGCACGTCCTTGAACCAGAATCTTAAACCAGTTCTATAGGGAGATCTAAAATATTAACGTAAATTTCATTGCCTATGCTTTTTTCATTTAATTTATTTCATTTTATTATTTTCTTATGCTTCTTTTCAGTAATTTATTTAATTTTATTAATTCCTTTAATATATAAGTATGTATGTATATAAATTTATTTTTATGTTATTTCATATTTTCCTTATTATTAATTTACTATTTATATATATATATATATATATTGTAAAGGAATAAATGGATTCAACCACAAGATTTTAAGCACGTATCGCCATTAATGGACATTAAGCATCCAGCTGTTAAATGATTTTCTCCTTTCTTCTTTGCGCCGTTAAACTAAAGGTTTTAGGTTGTTAAACTAAAAATTAAGTCTTTCAAGCAAAGAAAAAACATAAACAGCTCCCACGCACTGCCTTTCGAACACAGGAACGTACCCATTAACGGAAAGTCAATTTGGAACTTACTGAAAATCAAATTGGTATATAACACACGTTTTTCACCCTTATTTTACTAACACGTAATTTAGCAAGGAAAAATTTCATTTTTCGAGAGAGCAACAAAGAAAAAAGAAAGCAACAGAAGTAATGATGAAACACTACTCAAATCCTATGCAAATACATTAACCCGATTTCTTCAATAACCGCCATCAAACTACCAATTATTAAGCTTTTTTTCTCTTCCAGTTTTCACAATTTTCATCCATGTAAAAAAAATATATTTTCCCGGAAGAAGTCAGAAAACATGGACTGTACTTAAAAGTTTGAAATAATGATATGGATAGTGGAGAAAATGGATTTTCTCCATTGTAAAGCTACACGCGTTTATCATTGATTATACGTTTGTGTTGTAGTAGGTTCATTGGTTCATTGTGCAAACACAAAAGCATTTCGGTTACAAATAGGAGTGCAAAAGCACTAAAACTGCAAACTATTAGTATAGTGCAACGATTAAATATACCTTCAAACACTATGTTTTAACGTTAATTCAATGCAATAGATCTAATAGTTAAATGCAAAAGCATATTTGTCATTTACCAATCGATAGTTGGAAGAAATCTATTATCGTTTCATGGAAATAAAATAAATTGAACGTTGAATCGCGTTGAATTAAAGAGAGAAAAATTTTCCATTCGGCAGATGGCATTTTAATAAGCGGCATTCCAGAAACCTATTTTTAGGACAGGGTTTTTTTTTATTTCTAATACCTTCGGCCATTAATATAATTGTGCCATTTATTTTTACAGAATTCGGGCTAAATTAATATCTGTGGCATTCAAAAAATACACTGCGCTTGTCAAAATTTGTTTTAAAATGTCCCAGGCATGTTTCACGTCTTCTCACTTTAATTCAGTTATCGCACGATGCCAGAGGTCCTTTAATTTGCGAGCGGTAGTATTTGAAAGCTTGAAAGCAAAATTCGACATTTTTCATGATTAGCCCAAGATGAACGTTTTTCACATTTTTCTACTCGATTAGCGCGTAAACATAGCAGTAAGTAACACTTTTGCGCCAATTTACTCAGATATTTTATATTAAACATTACGTTGGGTACAGAAATTGCAGTGTTTTAAATCCAGATATCATTAAACTTTATCTTGGGCGAAGTAGATATGAGCTTCGTTCTTGTATGTCACATACAGGCTGGAGGTTACCCCGTCTGGACAGCAGAAGGAAACATTTTAAAAGTCTTACTAAGCTCTTTCTACCTTAACAGTGATTGCAAATTTTCATGGCTAGGTTTTCATGGCTATAAAATAATGATTTATTTTACAACCTGAGGAATAAAATTCATCAATTTCTAGAATAGCCTTTTTCATCATTTTTCATCAAAACTTTTCACGGTTAGTTCCTCCATAAATTTTCATTGACATAACTTTTCGTAAATATTCGTCCACCGTCACATCAATATATATTGTCTTCTATTTTTAAAATTTCTTGCTTATTTTCAAGTGATATAATTATCTACAGGAAAGTTAGTTTACAACTTTTAAGTTAGATTACAACTTTTAAGTTAGATTACAACTTTTAAGTTAGTTTAAAACTTTTAAGTGAAACTTTTAAGTTAGTTTAAAACTTTTAAGTGAAACTTTTAAATTAGTTTACAAATTTTAAGTGAAACTTTTAAATTAGTTTACAACTTTTAAGTGAAACTTTTAAGTTAGTTTACAACCTTTAAGTTAGTTTACAACCTTTAAGTTAGTTTACAACTTTTAAGTTAGTTTACAACTTTTAAGTTAGTTTACAACTTTGGGAAGCGAACTTTAAATTAGTTTACAAATTCTCAAGCGTTTTTGGGTTAGTTTACAACCCATGAAACTTTGGCTAGTTTACAACTTTAAGTAAAACTTTGGGTTAGTTTACAACTTTTTACGTTACTTCACAACTTTTAAGTTAGTTTAAACTTTTAAGTGGATGGCGCTCTGCAAATTAAGCAATAATATAAAATGATATAAATATTAATTTGCCAATACGAATTAATTTTCGCGAGATTCGAGACGATAAATGCAAACACATGACTCCACTGTATTGTAAAAATTCTGTTTTGCTATAAAATGGTAATTATTATTTTATCTCTTACGTCCATTTTCTTCTTCGGTGTCTTAAAATTTTAAAGAGAGAAAGAATTTCTTCCGATTCGTCATGTTTTAGCATCGAAATAACATTACTATGCATATTATTTTAATTTAGGTAATGGTTAATGTGGTTAATGGTTATATTTATTTAAACTTGATTCTGGTATCCCAGATCCTCTCCATCATTATACAGTGAATTCGCGGTAAGTCGAATTTAGTGGGGACCGACTAAAATGTTATTATCGAAGTTCGATCATCTCGATTGGACTTGTATAAAAACGTGAATTACTTCTATCCTAAGGCAGACTTATCGTTTTATACAGCAACTTCTTGCTCAAAGCAAATATTACATTAAGAATTTTTATTTAAAACCACGCAGATTAAATCAAACAACAATGTCAATCAATCAACGTTTATTGGCGTAGTGATACCAACGCCGATGGTATGGCGTGATTAGATGGTGAAACGTTCGAAAGAAAATAAATATTTCTGCCTTCGGTGGGACCTGAACCCACGACCTTCCACTTGCCGGGCGGAGGCTCTACCCACTGAGCTACGAAGGACAATATATAATCTCTTTACGAACGTATATAAAGTATTGTTGCCAGTTATTTCGCAGAATGGTGTAGTACATGGACTACTATTTAAACCAAATTGCAAAGAGACTGGTATTAAATTGATCGAAATGCACGTTGCAGTACATGTATTTATATAAATCGAACACTACGCAGATTAAATCAAACAACAATATCCATCAACGTTTATTGGCGTAGTGATACCAACACCGATGTTATGACGACATGTGTTTGACAACATGTTGGGTGGAATGCCATATTTCTCTGCTGGATCCTTTTCCCTTAAGTTTGGATTATTCTCAAAGTCTTTTGTTAAATCCACTTTTTGTTTCAAATTAAGGATATTTTCGTTTACATATCTTAAAATATTATGCTTAAACAAAAACACACCTCGCAGCATTCATTAACTGCTCTAACAAACGACCACAAACACTTCATTATCTGAAAAATGGAGTTTGGAAACGCAAGCAAGAATCGGGAAAGATCCTGACTGGGTAAAAACTCTTACGGCGTGTGAAGACGCGGCTGAAGCGAACTTCGAATTAAAGGATGTCCACTTCGACTAAAGGAAAATATTTACGTTGAATTTTAATTGACGACCCCGGGACTGCGTAAAAACTTAAAATAAATATTCGACTTATCGCGAATTCACTGTAGCAAAACTAGGTTCTGATAAACTGATTTTACGAATTGTAGTTCGAACATATACGCTGTTAGCCATTAAAATTGCTGCACAGAATAAAGATACGACATATAAAATCCATAAGAATATTGAATACATAGCTTACGTCACAGGGATGAAAATATTAATTTGACTGAAAAGATAGGTCATGGATTACAAAATAAGCATTTGCATATTCTTTCATGATTTACCGACCTTGAAAATTGCAAGCCAATCCGATATATTTGCAGAGATGTTGAAATTTTAGTAATTACAAAAATACAGAAGTGTAATTTTGTAATTTTCACGGGCAACTAATACAACGCTTCATAGGTTTGATACAAAATAACATATTCATATCAATATTACTGTAATTTATATGCTCATAACGTTTAGCCAATGAAATTGCTGATGGTGAATACTTTATAATAGAGTAATTTAATATAACGATGTGCGTGTGTCTAATCAAGAAATAGGTAAACGTAAATATATTAAACATACATGCTAAATAATTTTGAAATTACCAACACTCATTTAAAAAGCAAATGCAAAAGTAAAACTCTTCCTGTTTAAAATAGTCACACACACATTGTAGATTTAATACTGCCATTTGAAAATGTCTTCTGCATACATTAACTTTATTCTTCTTTTATTTTGTAGACGGACAGTGACAAATTTTGGTGCTCTGAAAATGATTAATAAAGGGACAATGATAATTCTAACAAGCACAATCTGTCCCACGATTTTTCACTTCGTTTGTCGAGAAATAGTTTGAAACTTTCCAGAAACGTCAAAACAGGATACATTTTTAAATTTAAATGAAAGCCGCTAAACATATGCTTCAAAACTGGTGCCTAAACAGGCGCTTGCCATGTTGTAACACCTTTAAACAAATAAAATACTTTTGTAAATCATTATTAAATTTTCGCTAATTTTCCTGTATAGTAAACTATAGTTTATGTTTCCACCCTTTAAATATATGCCTGCTTGAAGAAATACACTTTTTGACAAAAACAAGCATATAACAAATAAAATAGTGTTCTGGAAAAGTAAATTTTTTAAAACTTCGCCAGCCGAGGGCATTTTGATCCGAAAACTTTATTTTCAGAACAGAAAATTTCCATGCAATCTTGACGAGTATGAAACGAAATGGAAACTTGAGAAAAAGACAGAAAAACAATGCTAGAAATTTTTCTGAACAGAAATATTTTTCCACTCTTCAGATATTGCCTTTCTTTTTCTTTTGCTATTTTATGGTACAAGAGAAAATGTTTATATACTATGTAATGATATTTGTAGGA
Organism: Dysdera silvatica; assembly: GCA_006491805.2. Lineage (NCBI taxonomy): Eukaryota > Metazoa > Arthropoda > Arachnida > Araneae > Dysderidae > Dysdera > Dysdera silvatica. The sequence continues at coordinate 25,709 of QLNU02014009.1, forward strand.
TATTTCACTAAAGTTGTTTTGAGTATTGTCCTAAACACATGTCACTTAGTATAATCTAATCTAAACTGAGATAGGATACAAAAATATAAGGGAGATTAAATTAAATATTATACTCTCAAAGAAGTGTATTTCATAAGCGTGGTGCTGTCTTGTATACCACGGGAATGACGTTATTGCTTTTGAGTGTCGCAATTGCTTTTCGTTGTTCCAAGTTGCGTATCCATCCTCTTAAAGAAATTAAGTTTCTTAAGGAAGCTTTAGTAAAAAGAAATACGTTTGCATAAAGCATTTGATTTGAGAAAATAAACGCACTTGTGTAATTACTATTAAAAAAATAAGAAATAAATACTCTATTTAAACTTATATCGCGTTTTGAGCAGTGGCCTTATGGGATTGAATGTTGACCTTAAATATTTGCAAATAAAAAAATGCCATAAACTCATAAAATCCGTAAAAAACTTTTGAATGTCATACTATTTTGTGCTGAGAAAATGATAATAATAGGAACATACCCAGAAATATGGATGGGTGCTCATTGTTCATTTATTTAAAAAAGAGTAGCCTATGAAGGCTATATTGCACATATCTCATCTAATATGCAAAACTAAGATTGTAACCAATATAGCATACTCAATAAAATTTGCACAACTAAACCTCTTACTCGTAAGAAGTAAATTCTGAAAGGGGATATTCTGTTAATATACACGTCTTTTTGAAAAAGTATTTCCAATGACTTTCCCCAGATTAATATCGTAGACTTTAAGTACTGACTGATTAATTTCGTCAAAAATTATTAAAACATTTCTCACATAGAGTCGTGGTATTAAAGAATTTAAAACGTTTGATCAACAAATTTGTCAAATCTGATGAAAATTAATTAAAAGTTTACATTCATGGATCTCTTAAAATTTTCAAAACGCTCTTTATTTTAATTATACACGTTAGTGCTTTTTTTTCTTTTGAAGAAGTTAAAAATCGAAGTATGTAGGTTTTAAACCAAAATATAAAGGCTTTTAATTTATGAAATTGACAAATATCACGGCACTTCACCAAACAAGATTCGAAAAAACGCTTTGGGGAATTGATACCAACCTAATTTTGCATTTGTAGTATTTTTAATTTGCTTAGTTATATTTTTAATTTTCATGGTTACATTTTTAATTTCATAGTTATATTTTTAATTTTCATAGTTATATTTTTAATTTTCATAGTTATATTTTTAATTAGCATAGTCATATTACAAACTTGCTTAGTTATATTTGTATCAAAATTTTTAAGAGAGAGAAGACAAAATTTTTGAGAGAAGGAAAAGTCGTTGTCCAATGTTGAGAATATTCTACATCAAATTATGTGTTAAATAATGACAAAAAAATAATAATAATAATAAAATTCTTTTTAGCATCCCCATTACGTATAAAAGTGTAAACAAAAGGTTTTGAAAAAAGTTTTATTTACATTGTGCATCAAGAGAATATAAGATGTTTCAGTGCAGTATGTAAAGTTGCGTAGCTACATTCTAACTCGATAATTCTGCTTTATGCATATCCACCTCTCATGCCGAACATCCCCTTTTATCAGGGTAAAAGCAGTTATATGTATTTAAGCAATTATATATTATGACACAAAGCTTTTATGTTGAGACATATTCTATAATATTGGTGTATATCATTTCATACCGAACCTACGGTGATGCAGTGGAAGCTTCGGATATAGCTATCGGTAGTACCCTGTGCCTGCTACTAATCTGCAGACCAGTATTTAATTCTCTAGGCAGCAACATTTCGGATTTTTAGAAAATCTTTAGGTCTAGCACCACATAAGCCTAGCTATTTGTGTGTTATAAAACTTAACAAGTAAATAATCACACACACATGAGGTTTTCTCAATATCATAATTTATAATAAAATTCGAAACTAAAGCGGAAAAATAATCGGTCATAATAGGATGTTCAAAGCGTTTTATTATCCAAAATTGTTTTATTCCACTTGCAGAAAAAAATGTTAAAAATTGGTTTCTCGATGTTTACTTCATAATTAAACAAGTCTATTGCATTATATGCCAATTTCTTATGACACTTATTTTACAAAGCTATCTGATCAAATACAAACCTGAAAAATATATTATGGAATCGCAGGTGTTATAACATTGGAATTTGAATTTTCGATTTGAATTTTAGCCAGTCGAAAATGAATCAAAGATCTTGATGAAATATATTAAAAATAAATCCTTTTTCAAATAAATAACAAGAAAATATAATCACGATTCTGCTTGCCTTTTATTGTGGAAATACCGTGAAAATATATTTAAAATCATTCTGCACTAAGGTCTGCGTTTTCCCCAAGATGTTTGAACCCCTTGTCTAAATAACGAAACTTCGGAATGGAGACTGTTAAGAGAAAAGGTCGACACTCATTCACGGAAAGTGTTAAAATCGGCTGATAAGTGACGAAATTCACAAAATAAAACTAGACTGTGTTAATTTTAGTACTTAGTTTTGCCGTTTCAATTACAAATATAATCCTAGCTTAACCCAGCTTCCCATGACATACGGGATGCCAAAGAACTGAATCGTTATATCCCCGAAGGAGTAATGAAATGTTGGAGGAGGTTTTGGGCAGAAATGGCGCGGAATTTTGGAAAGATCTGAAGGGAGGTTTGGAGTAAAAACTATTAAAAAATAATCAAAGAGAGGCAATTTTAAAAATTTAGAAATTGTCTTTGTAACGGTGAAAAATTTTTGAGTTTTAAGAAATATTAAAAAAAGGGATATAAATTGGCCAATGGTGTAGACAAATTTAATGTCAATTTCATGATACTTTTGTTGGTGAATCCTTTAGTTTGCATCTTGGAAATTACTGGAAAAGTACCCGGAAAACAAAAGGACAAATATTTATATTTTAAATTACATTCAAAGAAAAGCATATTACTGAAAGAAATATAAATTTCTAAACGTATCGTGTTTTGAAAAGATATATTCGAACACTATCCTTTTATGAATTTGAATAGAGAGTTGGAAAAAACTTAAAAGTAATCGTAAGATTAGTAATACCACCCAAGTTATTACAAAAGGTAAAGAATTAAAGAAAATATTTAAGGTCTTAACATCAATGATATTTTAGAAAAGATGCTTTTATAGAATTTTTAATTAGCAGGAGGCAAATTAAATTTTTAATTACACCAGACCTGTAAACCCCAGGACGGAATTTCATGTTTTTTACTCCTGTTGCTTTTATTATCCATTTTTATTATAGGCATTTTCAAAGCTCTTATTGTCTACGTCCAGCGATCGTTCCTGAGATTATTTTGTTTCCTGTAGCTGAGTTTTAGTCGAAGATC
>QLNU02014009.1:29144-52792 GCA_006491805.2 Dysdera silvatica
ATATATATATAGTAATATAAGTTTAAAACCGCAAATGAAGGCGTCTTTTTTTTAATATACAAAAACACCTATTTTTTTGGCTTTGCTCAATTATGCGGCACATAGTGATTAAAGCTTATGCCACAGCTAAGGACAAAAACGTGTAATTACTGAGAAACTCTTCTAACATTGCATTCGAGATTCTATTTTTCTCGCTATAATAATAATAATAATAATAATAATTTAGTCAAATTTATATATTTTTTTAAGCGATAGCAGAAATACGGAATAAGAAATATTTGTATTTTGTGCTTTAGGACATAAGTTTGTACTGGAAAAGAATATAAATCTAAAACTTGTTATGAGATTATCTTCAAAAATTGAGAAAATGTTACATTGGAAGGGAAGATCCTTTTCTAGTTTTAATCTCGTTTCTGTTGACGTTTATTGTTTAATAAATGAGGCGTAAAATATTTTATAAGTCATTAACTGATTGCATAACATTTCCATGAACCAACGAAGTAGTATATGTTAATACTGTATAATTAAATAAAGGGCTTTTTGTCAATATGTTTCACGACAAAAGTGTGTTATAAAGCCTTGATTGGGTAAGACAGCTCACAACCTGATACTGAGACACGCTGATAAATTGCCTTTGCAAAGCTACTTCAGAGCAATCTTCGTGAAAATACGGTTTGTAATCGCTCCATCAAGTTGACATTCCAACAGCGGAAATCACATTTTGAAGTTTATTCAATAATTCCAAGAGAAGGTGCTAGTAAAAACACCACAAGAAAGTAGAACCCTCATATTAAAAATACCCAAATCCACGGTCTCTTTCCGACTATGCCGGATCTGTGTTGAAATAATACCTACCGGTCTTATACATATATTGCACGGATCTTACGGACAGGTGATCATTTTTGTTTCGGGACTAAAAGGCTTCTAAGATTTCATACCAGTGGCCGCCATAGCGTTAGAAAATAGCAAAATAATGAAAAGAAACAATAGTTCATTAAACAATTATATTTAAGATGAGGAAGATGAAAGGTGGAGATGGAGTAAAAGTTGATCTTAGTTGCAAAAGATTGAAAGTTGCCTATTAAAAGGGCGTTAATGCCATCGGTTGTTCTTAGTAAATTTTCGTTCTTTCCTATGCTGCTTAATAATTAATATTAATGTTAAAGTAATCAGGAAATCCCCCGGTTCTAATTTAACATTGTATTGACGATATCGCCTGTTTAATAGTTCGTGTAAAACTGTGCATTATGGACGTTTGGCAAATAATTAATATACATAATAATATTTTGATTGAGGTTTTGTGTTTTTGTTCGAAAGTATTATTTAATGATTTTGGAGTACTTCAGGGCTCTAATTTGAGCCCTTTATTATATTCATTATACGTCAATGACATATTAAATGCATATGATGTTGTAAATATTACATTGTCCGCTGACGACACTAGCGTAATAATAATTTTAAGAAAAATAGAGAAATTAACAGATACTAGCATAAACGAAATAAAAGAATATGAAAATGGATAATAAAATTAAATATAAATCAATTTAAGTTACATATAGATAAAAAGAAGTTAGTAATTTTTTCAAGTAAAAATAAAATAAATAAAGATGAAATAAGAAATATGTCTTTAATAATTGATACTAAAAAAATTGATATTGTGGATAAGATTGAATTCTTAGTAGCACAACTAACTACGGAATTAAATTGAAGTGATCACATATATAAAATAACAAAAAAAAGTAAAATCATTGGAATTTTGAGAATATTAGGTGAAAATCTGCCACTAAAAGTAATAATAGAACTACACCATTCGTTAATAAACAACCATCTTATTTACTGTAAAGGTGTCTGGGGTAATTTGGTCATGATTAATGGAAACATATTAAAGTACTTACAACACAAAGTAATCAAATTAATAAATCGGAATTACAGATCGGACACAACAACTGTTTTACTGCAATATAACATTCTGCCTATCGAACAAATTTACAAATATGACATCTTGGTCAAAATGTATGAAAAGATAAAGGATTAAAAACACATTGATATTCCGAGGTTAAGCTTCAATGAAAGAAATAAGGAAAGATGTCGAAACTACATTGAATTAATGCAAAAATTAGAACGGAAATAGGAAGGGGCAGTATTAGTTATATAGGACCTAAATTTTGGAATGAGTTACCAGATGAATTAAAACCTTGAATAATTCTGGAAAATTTAAAAAGGACCAAAAAATACTTAATACTGCAGATGTAAAAAAATTGGGAAAAATTCAATTTAAAAAATGATGGGGAGAAAAAGAAATTATTAATGGAAAAAATAATAGTATGAGAAATATCCAAGCGGATGCTTGTAATTTTTTTTTTGTATAATAGTGTTGAAAGCCGGTGTTCTTAATATTTAAATAAGTTTAAGCTCCCACGTCCATTATGTCGAATGGTATTTTCTTGGGACCTTTTTTGGTGCAATCATGTTTTAATTTTCTGTTTTGCTGTGCTAATACTTCCTGTCCCAGAGAAGAATAAATAAAGTTGTATTGTATTGTAGTGTTCTGATTCAAGATTGTAATATTGTTTATGCCTGAGAGGTCATAACGTACACCTAGCACGTTATATTTTCTACCAAATTGATTGGAGTTATTAAATTATTTATTACGCCAAACCACTTAATGTTCTTAAACTAATCGCTGCGCTAATCTTATTAGTGTTATCAAAATAATTAGTACTCTAAATTAGATAGTGTTCAAAGCTTAACGCCCCTTTTAATTGTTGGATTATTAAATATATCTGTATTACACTGTCTCGATATCACCCTTTGTTATAATGGAACAATCAGTCTTACATGCGCCACCTATGTTCGACTGCGCAGGCGCTGAAGGATATCTTCTTTCAATGTAATTCTGCTATCGAACTATCTGCTAATGATATCGAACTATCTGCTAATGAACTATCGTGATATATGTATACTTTTAGTTTTTGATTCCTTTTAACTTTTTGGCTTGCTTTGTTCGTTCTCATTAAAGATTCCTAATGCTATGTGTACCTGCAATCACTTAACTCTATATTAATAACCTCGTTACAATATAATGCCAGGTGTTGAAATCATGAGTTCGGCAGTCGCCCTTTCTTTCCTTCGTTGCAAACTGTAAATGCTCGTTTGCCAAATGACGCAACACATAGGAAAAACAACACATAAGTTCCTAAGTTCGAATCTGGGTGCCGCTGTACTCCCTTTTTTTATTGCTTGGCAAAATTAGTTTTTCCTCTCTAAGTGACGTGAAAAAAGAACAAACAGAAAAAAAAACTTAATAGCTGGCATTTTTGTTCATTAGTCATGATGGTAGCTGTTTGTGAAGGCATAAGGTCTCGAGTTCGGACCCAAGGATTCCAATGTCGATATCCTCGTCTTTTTGTGTGTGTGTGTCTATCGATGTTACATAATGAAAGAAGCTACATAAACGTTTCATAGCTGGCAGTTTGATGGTCGCTAACAGTAACAGTATATCTTTTTCTGTACTTAAACTTTTGAGTTCAAAACCGGGGATATAGGCATAATATTTTTTTTTTGCTCCGCTAGAAAAAATATTTTTGATTCGCGAAATTATATTCATATGGCAACTTAAATTTTATGCCATAAACGGAAACACAAACGATTGCTTACTAAGAAAATCTTGTGGATTTACTATCGAAATGGTTGGTATATGATTTTTTTATAATCGTGATTTTTAAATAAAATTCAAATATTTTTGAAGAATGATAGAACATCTATGTAAACATTTTCATCGCTATTGGATTTTTTACAATGCCATACACATTGAAGGTCTCATTTGATAAATCCTTCCAAACCTGATCACGCAATCATAGATAGATATGTAACACAACAATATTGATACTCCGAAAATTCAAGTACAGTTTGAAGTTCAGTATCCTTAACATATCTAAAAGTTCATAGCGATTTTCTTTGCTATACTACTCATTATTTTGAGATTATAATTCGATTATAATTAATTATAGATCGACATTTGTTATTTTTCTTCCGTTTATAGTTGAAAAGATACTGCAAAAGGAGGGAAGAAACCTTTTAAGAATTATCGTAACCACATTGTGTTCTGAAGAATAGAAACCTGATCAAAACCACACAACAAATTGTACAGAATCCATTGTAAGGCGTAAGCATGGTGAACTGTAAGCTGGTAAGATTTAAAAATGGTAAGACATAAGTTGGTAAGTTGTGAGCATGGTACGACGTATCATGGTAAGAAGTAAATCCAGTAAAACCTAACATGTAAAGACGTAAACATGGTAAGGCTTAACTGAAATCGTGGCTAGATGCCTTTTATATCAATATGCGGTTGTGGTTATCTTCTTGTAATTCAACGTGTATATCTAAATGTTGTGTTATATTCGTAGTGATTGGTTTACCTCTTGGCGAATAGGGAAAGTTCAAGTATTACATAAGCAATATTTTGGTCATTTCAACCCCCCTCCCCTGGTAAGCAAAAATTAACATTGGTTAACGTAGGAAAGTAAGCACAACGGCAACCCTCCCAACCCCGAAGGTGCTTACGTACGTATATACAGGTATAATACTTGTACGTATTAGGTAGTATTACGTAATACGTTAATACCATATCAAGCCTCGTTCGATGTCATTAAATTCGTTGCATGTCACCATCTTCACTGTGAATTATATGACAAGAAACGGCACTACAGAGCTCTGACTTTATACATACTTACTACAATTATGGAAGATTCCACTTAATGTTCGGGGGTTGGTATTATGTTCTGGGAGTAAAAAAAACTGTTCCAATTTTTGCGTCCAGAGATTAAGTTCAGCAAACGTTGTTCAAGTAAAATAGTAAAGCATTCCTTTTCTATAATACTCTGTTGAATGTAAATTTTAACGACGTCCGGAATAATAATTTATACGTAGTTCATTTACTTCGGTTGAAAATGAAAATAGCTTTCGGGAAATGCAGTCGTAACTTTTCTTCAGAATGTTGAAAGATATGAAATTTTCATCGAAAAATTAATTACTTTCCTCTAGATTCAGTCTTTTCGATTTAAAAAACATTTTCTTAATTAGGAATTTTCTATTTCGTCAGAATATCTGTACTTAACGATTTTATTACCTTTCCAAATTCTCTAAAGTAACTGACAACATTTCAAGTAACGGGAGTGATTGGTGAAAAGATACGAAGTTCTGAATTTTTAAATTTCAAATTCTCGAGAATTAACGTCAGATATCCGAGCATGATACTGATAGATAAATGTATATTTTGGGATTAAATCCTACTTTCGATATCATATTTTACATTTTCGAACGTTTTTCGATGATGGAAGTTCAATTTCGAAAGCAAGCATACAGGATGCTCGATGCAAAACGAGGATTTGTAATTGGTTAACGAATCACGAAAAATATATGTCAATAAAATTTATTACTGACAGCTTGGTTTGCAAGCATAAATTTGTTATGCGATTGCTCGAATTAAAATGAAATTGTAATTAAATATAAATCGACAAATTTGCAAAGAAAGAAAAATGGGATTAAATCGTAAAGTGCCATGGCAGCTTTTTTGAAGATGACCATAGATAAAGCCAAAGTATAGATAATCTTTATTAGAATATATTTTGTGATGCATATATGGCAAGGCCAATAGCTTACGCTATGCAGCATATTCGTTTATTGTTATAATACAAAACTCTACTTGTTATTGAGCAAGCGCTAAATAGAAAGGGAGTAATGGTCTTCTTGTAAAAGTTTAAGCCACTATTTACTCTCGTATTTAAAGCACTTAAAAATCGTGGTAGAGTTTTCTCTTACATGGAAGCTTGTCGTAAAGTATTGTACAACTTACGCTGTAAAATGTACAGCTTCCAATCTAAAAAATTTAAGATTCAGCAATCTTCTTTAGTACTCTTCCATGCTGAGAGTTTTGCATATATACTTGAATTTTGTGCATTTTCCTATATTGTGAGGATGCACATTCTCAGAACGGGAGTTGCCATCTGAACCTATTTTTACCTTCCGGACTAGCCGATTTCCTAACTTCATACATAACTCCTAACTGATCAGAAACATTAGTGTTAAAAATAATAATAGATATCATAGGAGAAAGAGAGTATAAAAATAATCATTCTCTGACTTGACACCTTGAGTGATGGACAGTTGAAGCTGAGTAAAAACTCTCTACAAAACTAGAGAGTTGTTAATATCCCCAAACTCCTCATATCACCCCTAAAACACAACTATAAAGAAAAATCTAAAAACTAAGCGTTCGACTTAAATCAGTGAATCTCAATCTTTTTCATCCTATACACATCAACTCTATTTTACTACGTGCCTAGCCATTGAATCCCTATCTAAATGTTATTGAAGGCAAATGTTAAGGGCTCTCATGTACCACTACTTGGACATAAACGTAACCAATAAATCAGTATCAAAAGGCAGACAAGACATTTCTGTTGTCACGGTGTATTGTGTATGATTAATTAACTCGAGCTACGTGTTTGCCATGTGGAAAATTAGAGTTGTGCAGATTTGCTGAAAAGTTTCAGCGATGTATCGCAAGGTTCTTGCGGAACATCTAAAGTGTTGCCTTAATCCTCCGAACACAGTTTGTAAAACATCATTTTAGACAAGAAATTATGTAAAGGCAGGACAGCTATTTCTCGTTGCAAAAATTACAGGTTTGAGATAATTTGCAACATCGAAAACTACACTTAAGTGCCAGAAAAACTGGTACAGGCGTATGCAAATGTTATGATCCTACATGCCAACAGGGGACTGTTCAAGCTGGTGGAGGTTCTGTGATGGTATGGGGCGTGTGCAGTTGGCGTGATATGGGACCCCTGATATGTCTAGAGACAACTCTGACAGGTACGTAAGCATCATGTCCGATCACCTACACCCATTCATGTCCATTGTGCATTCCGACGGACTTGGACAATTTCAGCATGATAATGCGACACCCCACACATCGAGAGTTGCTACCGAGTGGCTCCAGGAACACTCTTCTGACTTTAGACACTTCCATTGGCCACCTAAATCGCCAGACATGAACATTATCGAGCATATCTGGGATGCCTTGCAACGTGCTGTTCAGAAGAGATCTCCACCACCTCGCACCCCTACGGATTTGTGGATTGTCCTGCAGGATTCCTGGTGTGAATTGTCTCCAGGATACCTTCAGACATTAGTCGAGTCCATGCCACGTCGTGTTGCGGCACTTTGGCATGCGCACGGAGGGGGGCTGCACGATATTAGGTAGGTGTGCCAATTTTTCTGGCACTTCAGTGTATATGTTACACTTACGTGTAACCGAGGATTCTATGCTAACAAGCTTTTGATGCATGATACAACTACACTTATGACCTACAGTAGTTTATTAATTCAATTTCTAATCCAATATCCTTGATACTATACTTAACTGGTGTTTACTTATCTCTCAATTAATTTTAAATCCGATTTTCGATTCGCTACTCTAATTAAATAAAAGAATATAATTTGCATATAGTATAGATTTTCAGATCTTGAATGTTTTTACGAGTTGAATTTTTTTTCAAATCATAAAGTAATTTATTTGCTCAGCTAATAAGATTATTCTAGAATTCAATTGAAAATATATATATTCGTCCTATTTCCAGACTACTAAGTCTACGAAAATACAAACAAAAACATACGTATTTATATTAAATTTGTAATCATAAAAGAAGAATCAAATGGTAATCTTTAAAAAGGGTTGCTTTGTAAAATACATTTCTTAAATTATAGCCCGTTATTAAATCCCATTGATAGAGAAAGTTTTAACGATTTTCTTATCAGTTCCTTTTCCGGGATTTGATTATCCAGGACAGGGTAAAGAACAGGAAAACTGCAAACGGAATAAATCATTTTTGCTCTTTTCCCTTTTTTTTACGAGAATTATTAAAATAATTATGAGCTTAGTGATCCGCTAACTTCTAGCTTTCGAAAAGTAGTTGTTGGGGGAGCGAGCAGACCCGTATTTACCCTTAGGCTCACTTGGCTGGAGCCTAAGGGCGCCAATCTTTAAGAGGCGCCGCCTTGGGAAAACTACCTGACCTCAAAACTGTCGCCGCACAGTGGGGCGAAATGTTCTAAAACCAGATATTAAAAAAAGAAAAAAAAAGACAGTTTTGACAAATTTTCTTGTTTTTCACTCTAATCTGCCCCAAAATATGTTTCCATCATTAAATTTGATTAAAAATTCCGACCGAAAATATTTAACGAAGCTCACACTTTGAGCAACTATAGTAATGTTCTATCTTTGACACATATGGTTTCAAGGAACTTTCACATTGAAACTAAATAACAACGATAGTTAAAACAAACTCTTACAAGACGCTATGCAACAGCAGGATAATGCTTGTTCTCCAGGATGTCTCCAATTTGCTCTTTCTCAATTTTTTTTAAATGTCATTTTGTCGAAAAGTAATGAAAAATATATAAAAAATATAACAAGTTTTGATTATGGAAGATAATTTGACGTAGCATTACGCAGATTAGATTTATAAGCAAAGAACAACGTTATAAGCGTAAGTAACGAAATCTACATTACTTACGCTCATAACGTCGTATTTACTTATGAATCTAAGTTTTGATGGTTGTTGTGCTTTGTTTGTTTATTTTCTTCCCACATCAAGTTGAATGGGTGATGATTATTTAAGTTTTCACTTATCGCTGTTTTAGAATAAAATATGCACCATAAAATTTGAGGGGTCGAATTGTGGAGAGATGAGGTAGTGGGGGTAAATCAGGGCGCCTATAAATGTTCTTCCTAGGGGTGCAAAATATGTAAATCCGGCCCTGGAAGCTAGGGGGAGGGGGAGGGATTTCCCCTATCTGGCAAACTACCTAGGTGAGTGTCGTATTTACCTGTATGTCCATGCCTAGGGTCTCACAATTTTGGGATCGCACAGGGGCATTAAAGATAAAGGGGCTTGGTGTTATTTAAGTTTAAGCCCTATTTTACTCTTATTTTTTCACAAATGTACGATAGATTTTCGTTATCGGTAATCCTGACTGTTAAAGACAATGAATTTCAAAGAAAAATTCATGACTTCTTACCAAATATTGTGAGGGCTACATTTTTAGGGGTCCATTTTATCCTTCCAGCCTAGGGCCAAAAATTTAATCTAGGCGCTGGCCTAGATCTTGCGCCTTATTATCCTAGATAAATCTTGCTCCCTGCCCTGACTCAAGCCAGAGACGTATCCAGAGGAAGAATTTTAGGGGGACGTAAAATACAGTAGGACCCACTCATAACGAGCTCGCATTTTACAGGTGCCCTAATATTGTGAGGAAAAATGGATTTTACTTGATGTAATGCTTAAGCTCAATACAATTTAACAGCTTAACTAAGGATATAAAAGCAAAAGGGGAAGGAATGATAAAAAATATGCGATTTTGTTAAAAACTGAATTAAAAATAACTCATCTTCCATAAAAAATTACGAAAATATGCGTTAATTGCAGAAATATGTGCTCCATTGTATATACAATCTACATCTTGTTAAATGGATACAACCTTAAAAATGGCGACTATAGCTTCTACTTAATGGGAACTCAAACCCCGGACTTCTTAGTTGAGAGGCGAGTGCACGACACCGGTTCACCGAACAGGGTTGCAAGTTCGATTCCTGCCATGGCAATTCCTTTTTTCTTTTTAACTTTTATAACTAAAAAAGCAAATTGGGTTCTAATGAATAAAGCAATACTTCGAATAAAAGGGAACAAGGCTTAAGAGCACCCATAGGCGATAGAAATCTCTTGTTTACCTTAACACTAACGAGAAAAAAATACAAGAGGGAAAAAGCTGATGAAAAATGCAACTTCGCTTGTTTTTTAAAAATGTAATTAAAACTGTCTAATCCCTCTTAATAAAATTAAAAATATGCATTAATTCAAGGAAGATGTGATCCATTTTATGCAATTTACAGTTTGTTAAACAGATGAAATTAAAAAAAGTGACAACAACAGCTTACGCGCGAAGTGGGCTCGAATTCGGGACCTCTTGGCTGAGAGGGGAATGACGTCACCGGATTACCTTTAGCGCCTTTTTCTGGGACCCCAGATTTAAGGAGCAATTAAAAAATAATAAAATGGAAAATCGAACTTGTAAAAATTCCTTCGTTATACATGCGGTTGGTCTTTGTAATCAGGGTTCGAGATATAACCCACTTCCACAGCATTCTCCCTAATCTCCCCCCCCGTGAATCCGCCACTCTCCTGAAGATACATGTTTAGATGTTTCTAGAAACTGCATGTCTTAGCGCGGGACAATCTGAAATAAACTAAAGCCATAAAATAAAATTAAAATAAATTTTCCTGTTTTGCTATCCGGAATGTTTTCTCATTAATTTGCTTAATTATTACTTTTCTGCCATTTAATTTATTTTCGATATACTAAAGGTCTCAGAATTCACTTATGACAGTTGTGTATATAGTTTATGTTTATAGTTTTCACAGATTGTTTATCTATCTGGGTGAATCTAAGAAAAGGAACTTATAAGCACTGATGCAACTAGAAAAGATCGAGGAGTGGCTTAGTCCGCTCTTGATTTTAGCCAATTAGATTTTAGCCTTTAGTCCTTTTTAGATTGTAGATAATTTATGCCCCTAGGAAAAAGAAAATGACAAATGAATATAAGGCGCGAAGCTTTGCGACAATAGCCCCTCCCACCCTAGAACTCGAGGCCATTTAAATCAATGCTCATAATGAACTGATATATGCTTATAAATACAGGACATTTTCTCACTTTCTCGACGCTCCTCTTGATAGAAAGACCAGTAGGTTTCGAAACGTCGCGATATTTTTCATTTGTTGTTGGTAAATTTTACTTGTTCTTACCCTATCTCTATTTCTTTCTACTTAATTTTCTTTTTATTTAATCTTATTCCGTTTTCTTAATTTTACTTTATTTTCTTAGTTTTTCTAATTTATTTTCCTGCTTTCGTTGCTCTTACTATTCCTATTTCCATTTTAGTTTACTATTTTAATCATTTTTTTACTATTCTCCTTGCCTTTCTTTCCTTTTTTCTCATTCGAACCAGTGACAAAATATTTATTTCAGTAAACCCTGGCCAATCCATCATTGTATACTTTTGTAATTATAAACTGTTATAAAAACCAAGAGGCTTTTGCGAATGAGAATATTTATACATTTTTAATATTTTTTTTTTGAAAATCATAGAAAAACAATTTTAAAATGGCTTGAAAATTTTATCTCCATCCTGTGAGAAGAAAGACGTGTTTATATGTCTAAAAACCAATATCATAAATAGCGGAATTTTGAGAGAGTATAAAAAGAATAGTTGATGCCAAGCTACTCTCCTATAATTTTCAAAGGCATCTAAGACGTGATTCTTCAGGAATAGACATTTTGACACTGGAATATTGTTGCATCTTTATATGATTTTCTGAAGTATAATATACTGGATATATCACACAAAGTATCATATTCTAAAATGTTATATTTATATATTACATAAGATAAATTCACAAAGGAAAACATCACGTGAAATATAAGATTTCCATTACACAGAATGTAATTTATAAATGGATACCAATTGGCAGCAGATGCGCACTAAAAATTGGCTGTTGAAAGTTGAAGGAGCACCTTTTCATATCTAGTCGTAAAGCGATATAGTGAGCGTAATTGCGAATGGAATGGAGGACGAGTATCGAATTTAAACATTAGGTTTATCATAAGATGTAAGAAAAAATGGATATCAGGTCGACAAAGAATGCAATGTGAGTGGTGATCAGAGGATTGTTTTAACGTGGGCATCCAACCTGGTGTTACCTTCATAATGCCTTTATTATTATCCAGGCATCACCTTAGTTTTACCTCTTGTTCATGGTTTTGTGAATACTACTGCCTATAGAAACAAGAAAGTGAAAAAAAATCGCCTTTGGTCGATATTTAAATTTAGTGGGTTTCGATTAACATTAATTCGCAACCCTTTAATTTGCGACTCTCTAATTCACGATCCTCTAGTTAACGACCCTCTAGTTAGCCACCTTCTAAATCGCGACCCTCCGATTCGCCACTCTGTATTTCTCAAGTACCTCGGTAGGTTTTCAACGTTAACAATAGCCATCATTATTGCATTTACGGAAGACCTTTGCCTTGTCCTTTTCATTGCGGACGGACGGACAGACAGACGGACGAAAAATAATAGCAGGTTTAATATCTATTGTACCCGCTAAAAATGCTCTGAAGCTCCCGAGACTACATGTATGATGACATTCCATATTAGAATTGAAATCGATTGACTTTAGTCTTTATACCTTTCTTTTCTTCCTTATTTTTTTCCTATGATTTCTTCAGTGATCCTTAAACAATAAAGGGAATAAACCAGCAAGCCCAAGTATTGCAAACACGTCGTCGATAGTAAAGGAAGTTAAGATATTGTTATATCATCAGCGATCTACAAATAGCAGCCAGATCTATATTCGCTAGAGAAGACCGGTATTCACACGCTTTAATAAAACAACCTAGGAAAGAAGTAGGAAAAGAATAGTTATTACTCACCAACTGCAAAGACAACCTAGGAAAGTAGTAGAGAAAGAATATTTGTTTCTCAGCAACTGAAAGCTTCGAGGGCAACTGGATCTCTGGAGCCCTGGTTATTATACTGTATGAAATTAGCTATCTAAAAATATCATAGGTTGGCTTCGATTTTTTAAAATAAGGAAGCAAATTTAAATCAAATACCATTACTCTTAAAATAATTACTGTCAAAGTCCCTACGGTGCCCCAATGGTAAGGTATTCATCGGGCGCCGTTAATCTGGGTTCGATTCCCAACTGTGTCAAAAGAATAATATACATCGAGAGTAACGGCACACGAAGAACCATTTCTGACACCCACGCTATGAGCTCAAATTATAGCCATTTTTTATGGAAGAGCGATATTGTAGGTCGATTGTAGAGCGATAACGACACATTGTAGTCCCGGAATTGGTTCTTAGATTTGTGGTTCGGGTTCCATGGATAAATGTAGATTCACTGCCTTACTACATTGACGTAGTGGTAATCAGTTCATATATTGCGCCAATAATACGAATTTGACTCTCTATGGTATCGTGGAACCCTTACCGTTTTTCTATTAACCTTTGTCCTGTGTTTGGTTAACTTTGCATCAGAGGGTCGGATTCCTCGGAACTAAGGTTCTTAGAAAAGAGAGCTGGCGCATAACCGCCATTTTCCTGCCAGCGTATCACATGATCCCATTCACTGCTGCGTTAAAGTTGAGTGATTTCCAAGTGTGTTATTTTTAATAAAATAAGGTGAAATGGGTGAGTGTTCCGCTGGGAATTGTTCTAATCATTCGAGGAATAAACATAGAATGTTTGCCTTGTAAGTTCAACACATTAATCAAAAACTAAGCTAGGGTTGCAAATTGTATTTATTGGCGACATCTTAAAATTTGCGCCAATCTTTACTTTCGTCGGGTAATCGCGAATTGTTCACTATTTTTATGCCAAAATAGCGATCATTGCTCTAAAGTGGAAAACTTTTATCGCCGAGGTAAATGAAACCGAAAGTGGGCAGGAAAATGGTGGCTGATGTGCCGACTTATAAATCTAGGTTCTCTATTCTGAACGATTCAATGTTCCAGCGCCGCATGTATGTCACTTTCTATCCTTACTCTATAAAAACACAAACGAACAAACAAATCAATTTTAAACCCTCCAAAAATTGGCTCAAGCTAAAATGTAATGTTTTTTACTCATAGCAGCCTGAGAGAAACAAATTGACCACCTAAACTGGCGCTGAATTTGTGCTAGATATCAATGGGTTTTCGCCCCGCTGGATTAACTGTAGCGACATAGTGTACGATCACGTAGATGTTTCTTTCTACCCGTACTTAAATTTGCTAGAGATGAATTTACCCCCATTAAACAAACGGATTTAGAAAGGGATGATTGAAGATCAAGTTTAAAATCAACGTTAATCAATGATTTCTGATAAACTATACTTAGAAGTAGGTAATTACGTATCGCAAAAAGCAAATTAATTAATTAGTAGCAATTAATTAGTAACAATTAGCTAAGTACTAGAAATACGTTATTTCATTTTAAAGTCATCAATGAAACATGGATTTTTGTGGAGGGTCACATGCGAGACTTTTTGTGTTGTTTTAGCGATCAATGGTATTCTATAAGAATAGCTATTTTCAGAGAACTTCTCAATTTTGATTTCAAGCAAGAAATTTATTTCTTGACTCATAAAAGAGAGAAGTGTAGGAAAGCTGGGGGTGCAGGGAACCAAACCCCCCATTAAATATTATATAAACGCATATTTTTATCTTCCATATTTGCTGAACCACATGATTCTTTAAAAGCTACCTTTACTAATGGTACTTTTCCATTCCTTGGATATATTAGATGCCTGGAAAATAAACTTGATTTTGAGTCAACGGTCGTAGCCAGAAATTTTTTCGCGAAAGGGAAGACGCTCGCCAAACTTGAAAACAAATTTAAGTCCATCCCGTCAAATTTGTTGCCAGGTTTTAATAAGTAATAACAAATGTATTCGTTTTATTTCCAGCTCCCCTCCACTGAATTTTTCCTTGCTTTATCTACTTTTTTTAGTTGCGTTACTGGTAAGAACCAAAGAAGAAAATATATATGTAGTCATGATTACATTATACTCTGCAGGTAAGATAATTTGACCTAGCATTAGGCAGATAAGATTTATAAATGAAGACAACATTATAAGCATAATATTGTCTTTACTTATAAAGACAACATTATAAACATAATGTTGTCTGTACTTATAAAGAGAACATTATAAGCATAAGCAAGATACCTTACTTAGGCATATAACGTTGTATTTACTTATAAAACTATACTCTGTGCCTTAGTGTTGGTTAGAAGTAACAAATTGCTGGTTTGTACCCATATCGTTCACACTGTTATTTACTCATTCACAACATGAGTCTACACTTACTAAGTATAGTATTTATTTTATCATCTCAGCAGTATTGGTTAAAGGCTTTTATGGCAGTATAAATAGAATAAGATCTTAAAAATGTAGCTTTTGCGATATGAGTCAATAAATCTTAAGTTCTTCTGTGTTCTTATCGTTCTTATCTAGATTTATCTATAAAGAAAATGTTTTAGATGCTTGTAGATAAATATGGTTAAAAGGATATTTAATCCTAAATGGCATTAAGCTCCTTTTAGACCTATGCAGGACTCGGAAACTACGGTGCC
The DNA here is from genome assembly GCA_006491805.2 of Dysdera silvatica. Lineage (NCBI taxonomy): Eukaryota > Metazoa > Arthropoda > Arachnida > Araneae > Dysderidae > Dysdera > Dysdera silvatica. Next base: position 44,387 of record QLNU02014009.1, read on the forward strand.
TTTGACCCTAGTCTATTTGGTCTGTACGTAAAGACTATCTATACACATATATAGATAGTTAATATGTACAACACTGAATCACTATCAATTTAATATAGTAACTTACGATCATCATTTAAAGAAACTCACTTATATTTGTCGTTGAGGTATTTAAATACACTACTGACAAAATGCTCTATAAAAATGTATTTATTGAATAAATATTGTAGATTTTATATGCTATAAAATATGCTACAAACTGATATATTTAGAGCGTTTTTGCGAATATATTTGTGTTTTTTTCTCAAGTGTCTTGATGTTCGTGGAAGAATTTTTTCTTCTGATATGGTTTACTGTACACAATATCCTTCCTGAATACACTCATATACTCACAAACTAAAGCTTCATATAAGGCACTATAAGTGTAAGGCACTTGAGTTCATACAAAGTATCCTTGGTTCGATTGATGGTTGGAACCATGTATCCTTTCATCCTCTGTATATACAGCTCTAGTTTGAGCGTATAAACATGGATTCAGGAAAAACATTTTCTAAATTAATTACTTCTTAAATAAAACAGTTTTTACATAACATTTATATATTTAATATTTTGAATATTAGACATTTTCTTAATTCCCCACGAAAATATTATAAACAAGCTTGTTGGCCTTTGCGCGTTGAATAATAAATATGGCAATATTTTATCCCTGCAAAAGGCCATAATATCTTTCAAAAATAATTTATTGTCTTATGTTAGGGGAGCCTAAAAACCAGAAATTTGCCGCTTGGTCGGTTTTCTTCCCATTGTCTTCCGTATTTCTTCCGTTTTTTTTCTTTCTATCTATAAATTTATTTTTCAATTCTTTTGTTTTGTTAAATCTGGCAGTAATGTTGGTTCAACCTTTTCCGTTTTTCTCGCCATTCTTGTTGAACAATTTTTCATTTTTGTACCCCGTTTTTCACTTCGGGTAAAAGATAAAAAATATTAAAAATAATCTGACCTAGTGAAAATACTTTGTTCAGCACGATTTAATAGCCACACAAGTTGACAAAAGATTTCGAAAACTGGTGAACAGTCGCATAGAAGTGAAGGTTTGCAATTCAGTTTCTTCAGTATAGTAACCATGAAGATATTTCGAGTAAAAGAAATGGTAATATTTTGGCATGTCATCTTTTACAGACAATAACTACCGTAAATTAGTAATGCATTTTTTTTCTTTTCTTACGTTAGGCCAACATTTCGATTTAATCTATTTTTAAAACGAGAAAATTTTGAGTGCAGAAGATTTTCTGAAATTTTTCCGAAATTCCTTTCCGAACAAAAGCTCGCTTGAGATTCAGAAATCAAGCTGATTTATCACTGTCACTTTAGATGGCATAGACTTGTTGTAGAGAACATTCGCTTTACGAGTACTCTTTGTTGTAAAGTTTAAATGTGACATATACTTCAAGAGCATTTTAATGTTCCATTTCAAGCTATAGGACAGCTACCTTCTCTCCACATTTCCTCTGATGAAAATTATACAAATTTTCGAAACGTTGCGAATCTTTATATGGTAAGTGAGTAGGCGTCCACATTTTTGTAACACCATTCCTTTACTTTAATTTTCTCGTCCTAATTTTACTTCTAGTTTCAGCTTTTTTCTTCTTATTCTTATTTTTCTTCCATTCTGCCTTTCACTGTCACCTTTCTCCTGCTTGTTTCGCTTTATTGTCACCTTCTGACAGAGGCGTAGGCAGAAAGTTCATAAGGGGGTTATAGGCTTAATGGGAGGGGTTACAGAGATACAACTCATATATTTACGGGCGCGGGGGGGACAGGAGGCCCCGTCCCCCCTCAGTGTTTTTATTGGTGCTTCATGTCCGCTCAATTTCAGATGAAAATTTTATAATAGGTAACGTCTTTCAAAATTTAAAATATTTTCTTTTTTTTTAATTTAAGGAGTGTGATTACTAGGGCCCGGATTTCTATGCACTTGCATGTTTTTGCATATTTTTGTATATTTCGCCTTTGTGTGCATAATTTTCTTATTTTGAACATTTCGGCATATTTCTGCAGAATTTTCATAGCTTTTTCAAAAAGTGTATATTTTTTTTACCCTTGTAATTCAATCAATTAGATTAATACTACGTTTTTTAAAAAAGAGCTTTCTTTCTTTAAAAATTTTTTAAATAAAAAAAATACTACAGAATATGTTTCCACTGTGATATAACTAGATAACATCAGAAAAAATTATTTTATGAATCTTCATATTTCTGTGGCGATATTTGTCACTATACGTATTATTTTTCAAGTCAAGACCAAGTATAACAGACCAAGCCGTGGACACCGTCAATCAAGGAAGGACCATTCATTCCATTGCCTTCCAACTACGTTTTTTCTTGAAAAAAGGTAAAATTAAAAAGATGCAGCAGAAAATTTCCATTTTTGAGTCTTTTGGGCCCCCCCTCTAGATTTAACCCTACTTAAGTCCTTGGTCCAAAGCCAGTGCTTATGATGCCATATTTTCAAACGTATTTCCATACCTATTTCACACATTTTGCCACGCCTGTGTCCAGAGGGGGATCTTTGGGACCGTCCCCCCAAACTAAATTTTTAAGGGGACTTGGCTATGAACTTGCATGCTGGGATTGTATCGATAAATGCGCTAAAAATTTTCGAAACCCCTGAAATTAAAGTCCGGCTATGCCCTTGCATTTTGGTGTTTATTTTGTATTAATTTTGTGCATATCCAAGGACGTAACAAAGTGGTATTTTTTAATCACTTCAATATATGTTATGCTATAATTTCAAGAACATCTGCACTGTTTCAATAAATTGTCATTTTATTCATTTCGAAACATCGCTTATGAGTAGGGTCCAGATTTCTATGCACTTGCATATTTCTGTATATTTTCGTGCATTTTTAGTAAAATTTTGAGCATATTTGCATATTATTTGAGCTAAATTTTAGGCATGAAAATCCGCGCCTTAGTGATTACATTTTGGGCGTAGTGTATTTAGTACGAAATAAAAAAATGCACTTTGTCATTTATTTGATGTAATTAGACCTTTTGTTGGATTGTATTATTATATAGCTCTCTTTTCTGCATGGCAGCATTTCCATTGACATGTTATTATTTCAACTTTCAAGTGGAACGTTTTTAATAACGTTACAACTACATTTTCCCAATTTTAATTTCGCAAGCTCAAGGAAATTTTTGGCCCTCTACGCTCATTATCAACGACATAAATTAAAATGACTGTGCCAAAGCCGTAGCCAGGATTTCATTTCGAGGGGGAGGGTCAAAAAATTCTACAGGATGAAAAGGCCGCACCAAAGTCCCATAAAAACTTAGTTTCTAGGGGACCGGTTCCTAATATCCCCCCCCTCTGGGTACGGGCATGGACCGTCTACACCAGGGGTCTTCAACACTTTTCAGTTCATGGGCTCAGGGGCGGACTGGGTCCTCTCAAAGGGCGCATACCTTGGATTACTGGAGGGCCCGGGGGGCAGGCGCCCAGTCCGCCCCTGCATGGACCAATTTTGCTTATTCTTGTAGGCCCATGGGCCGCACTACTGTATCAGCAATATCATGGCTAAATAAAGGCAAAACCATAGGGCGCCACTGCACCCCTTTGACCAACCTTTATTGCCGTTTTTTTCTATAAGATTTCTACATTGGTTTTGTGCGCCAACCCGAAAATATTTTCTGTATCAGCTTCTGGGACTTATAATATATGTATATATATATATGTTACAACGTAAAATACGTATTGAAGTAAAAGTATATACAGCATTTTCAGTTATTAATATATATATAGTGAAATCAACCCTTTTAGTCTGATTTTTGGCACTGCTTATTATTAACGAACCTGTCAATATCGGGTCTTATTTTTGATGCAACCCTAACAGTGTTTTCAAGGCGGCCATCATTTATTCTGGTCCCAACTTGTGAGTTTACCAACTTCATTCTTGAAGAAAATAGCTGTTCACAAACGTACTGTGCAAATGGGGAAGGGTTGGTGGGGTTGCTACCCCACTTGTGATTAAATGTTGTATACAGGGTTCCTAGGAGAGTCGGAATGCGACCAATAACTTTTGAACCAAGACAGATATTGGAATGAAAGGTATTAGTGCAGTAAAATGACCATGCGCTATCAGAGATAAGATGAACGGAAGCGCCCGTGGTGACGAATTGAGGAAGTTAAAAATTTATTTTGAAAAATAATAAAGATAGCGAAATATTTTCAATTAGAAAGTTGTAAAGCGTTCTTCAATTGGTAGGAAAAGATATACAGCTCATATGCGGTATGAACACGTACTGAAACAAAGTGAGGTGTTCTGAAAGTTTCACGCTTTCAGTTAATGCTTTCTGATGTTTTAAATGTTGAGTCGAAGTTCGTATAGGAGAGAGATCACGGTTTCTTTCCTTTAAGAATTTCAACCCAACCTCTAAAGCTCTAGAAAGCATTAACTGAAAGCTATGCATTGAAACATCCGGAACACCTCACTTTGTGGCAGTACGTGTACATAGTGCATGTAAGCCGTATGTTTTGCTTACTAACTGTAGGATGCTCTACAATTTTCTAATTGAAAATATTTACTTATCTTTATTATTTTTCGAAATAAAATTTTTAACTTCCTCAATTCGCCACCAGGGGCGCTGCTATTCATCTTATCTGATAATCATGATCACCCAATCATGAAGGTGTTGTCGCTGAGCCTTCTGACTGTAATACGATCATTGACAAAGCAATTATCAGCCAGCTTCCTTGTTGTCTCCTTACATCCCATTTACGGAGATCCAACATAACATAAATATAGTCACAAGTCAAGAAAAAGTCATTAGCCCTCGCTTGTTCATGTATATGGCATAACAATTGAATTATAAGAGAGAGAGTCCAAATTCATAATATTCTATATCAAGAAGTGTATTTCTTTAATTAGAATATGCACCAAAATATTGGCTACATTAATAATAGTAAAAAAAGGAAAATTATACAAAATAACATTTCAAGGATTTTTTTTTTTTGTTAGTGGAATGATTGTATGATGGATGGATTGTACGAATCACCTTGTAGCTCCTGAGTAGTTGGATTCGGGTGGGTAGTTCCATTGGATTTTTTGTTTCTCATGACAAGACCTATACAATTGTTATGGGGGATTTTTTGGTAGTTTATTTATTTTAAATTATTTATGGTTTAACTTGAAATATTAATAATTAATGAAATGTAAATGATTTATTATAGGTATTTTATAATTAGTTTGGTTAAATTTTTAGTTAGTTTACTTATTGATTTAATTTTTACTATTTGAGAACATTAAAACACAATTTCCATAACATTAAATATTAAATTTGTTTATCCAGAATAAATTTGTAAATTGGCCGTTGATAGTGGTTAGTAAACATTGGTTGACTTCTGCCTAAAATTTCAAACGCGTTGTGTGTTAAACATAAACAAAATAAAAAAACAGGTTCTTTAAAACAGACATGAAACAATTATTCAATAATTACTGCCTTTTATTTTATATTATAAACACGATAATATATTTTCTAATTCCTTTAGAATATAACAGTGCCATTTATATAAGCATTTGGAGCTATTAACCATTCTACATACTATCAATTTTTCACTTGGCATATTTTTTTTACAGTATTTAAACCTTATATAAGTAATTAAAAAAACAAAATAATTCAAATACTCATTTCACTATGAGAATCATACTGGGGTATATAAACCACCAGAAAAAATTTATACATTTCATTATAAGTTTAATGAGGGAGGAGTCACTTATAATTATCGATTAATAGAAGAGAAAGAAAGATAACTTTAACTTACATGTTACACCCTTAATGGCCCATGTTTGGAGTAGGTTGGAGTCCACTGTTCATCTTCGTGTTTCAAAATTTTCTTTCTCGCTCAGTCTCTCTGCTCTCCACCGGAGCGAGACTTGTCAAGCCCTTTTTTTCTTAATCGCCATCTTGAAGATTTTTATTTGTCTAAGGACTGCTAAAATCCTTATTCTCGCCAATATATTGCCAACTTTTTCATTTGGCTTTTGTTAACGTATTAGACGGCAATTTCGCCTGCCTAAATTGCAATTGTTGGCCAATTGTGGTGGTCTGGACTGGACGCCAAGCCCAGGCTCGGTGTGGGTGGGCTTGCCTATTTATGCAGGTGCCACGAGTTGGCTATTTATTGCTGTGATGACTCATTTACTTCCCCTCGACCAGGGATTTCATCTGAACTTAAGGTTTTATAGGTTTCGGTTGCTGATGGATATTAGCCATATTGTAGGGAGCGAAATAGCAGTTTTTAGGTACACTGATTGGCCAAAATTTTTTTGTTTGCAAGTTAAAAATGGGTTTAAAAAATTAAATATGATAGGTAGGAAAAAAACAAAAAGGTGGATTTGTATGTTAAGGGGTCCTACTTTTAAAAAGAAAAGGAATTTAATTATAAGTGCCTTATTTATATTCAGAATTTTTTTTAAGAGTGTTTTTTTACTAGTAAAAATCAAGTTAATTTAAATTTTACACCTTTGTTAATTCAACAGGCATTTTTAACAAGTCTTTTCGTTTGTCACATAAAAAACAACTAAATTTAAAGTTCTTGAAAAGAATTCACAAAGAATTTGATTTTGTCTGGATGAATGGATGGCCCAGGAAACTTGTTTACTTCCTATTATGCCCATGATGACGGTTTCTTTGGACGAACGTGTCTTCTCTTGAATGGAGGTGTCTCCTCTTGAATTTTAATTAATCTGGCATAGTGTTATAGACGCAGTGTATAAATAATTGGAGGTACAACCCCATCTGAAAAAATTAAATAACAGGCGGCAGAATATCGAAAAAACAAAAACACTTAACAACATCTAAGCATATATTTATATATAGTGAGAGAGAGAGAGTGTATGTGTTTTTTATTTAATTATCTATTTATCTGCTCCTGGGTGTTTAGATTTAATTAGTTATTTTAAAAAGGGGATTTTCAATGTTCACCCTAACACAATGGTATCACCACTCTTAACAAAATCGGTGCGTTACAATCTACGATGTTTCCTTGCCAGAATAATCAAAGGGCAGTATTTTTGTGTGAAATAATTTGTACTTTTTGATGAATCGGCGAGCTTTAAGTGGCCCTCGAGCAGCGGGTTGAAGACACCTGGTATACATCATCAGCGTAATAAATACAAAATTTATTATAGAGCATTTCATGTGAAAATGAAACTGGAACTAGAATATTAATTTTATGGTAAAATGAACGTCATCAAGCAGAAGCATATTTAAATTAAACACTGCTTTGTTGATGTCTGTTATCCCTGTAAAGAGTTGTTAACAACAAGGCCTTAACCATACATTTTTTCGGGGAGGCAAAATACTTTTACAGCCTCGCTAATGAATAAGTAAGTATTGGTATTAAAAAAGTTTTGAAAAGGGGGGACGGGCATTAGGGAACATCCACTGGCTACGGCCCTCATTAACAACAAGCTGCCTTTCACTGGTATACTGTCCCCCCAATATTTTTATTCTATCATCGCCCATGCATATATTCCTATGTTAAATATACAAAATTTCATTGCGATGGGGGTTACAACCCCCAAAACCGCCCCCTGGCTACGCCTATTGCTTCTGGCCATATCTGCGCAGTGACGCCGTAGTTACACATTAACCCAGCGTTCTGTTATTCCGGACTTGACTTCCAACGATGAAAAAGAAATTAATCATTAATTACGCAATGTAGTCATCAGACTGGTTCTTTACGTCTTAAGAAATTCGGATTCCTCAGGAAATTGTACGTCCAATGCCCTGCAATGACATGAGTAATTGTAGGGCATTTGCTGATCGTGTCATTAAAGTGGGCGTGACTCCCAATAAAATCGTAATGATTATTGCATACCGTTGAGGCGATTCTCGTTCTCACGGTCAGATGCCCTCCTTTAGTATTTCCCAAGAAATTTAACGACTAGTTGAGGCATCTGGATAATTAAAATCCTGAGAAATGCAGGCACCCCATGGCGAATGTTTCCGCTTTTCTCACACGAACTACAGAAACTTGCCATCTTTATGTGTTTAGGTGCCTGGCCCTGATGGATGTTCGACCAGTTCTTTCGGCCCAATCAAGGACTAAAACCTCCCACGTCACAAACAAACTGACCAATCATATCATGTGGGCGGTTACAAAAATCAGTTCGATTTTCAACTTCAAAACTGTTAAGACATATATTCCTGCTTCATCAATCGTGAATGAATGAATGCACGCCAGAATACGCTCCGATAATCAATACCGTTTTCGCATGTTGTATATAGTGAAGTGTTTAATAAATGGTAATGTTCAAGCAAAACGTCTCTTAAAGGCTCTTCAAAATATTTGCCTTCTGAGATTTACAGTTAATCATGCCAATCATACCGTCACGACGACTACCGTTGTTCGGCGTCTGGC